>JACGDI010000617.1:191722-208108 GCA_014898725.1 Jacaranda copaia | reverse complement strand
TACCAGGTTGAACCTACAACTGTCAATTGTGTCGTGGAAGAGTACCTTTCTCTGCTGCTTGAGTATGCTTTTCTCCAAGTTCTGGCTGAATAATATGCAAACTTTTTCCATTACTCTTCGCCTTCTTGAATCTTTTGGCAGAAAATCAGGTAGTGATTCTGTGTAACCCAATCTCATAAGTTCTTTCATAAGGGGAGATCTAGAGTGGTTGAAGAGTTGCTTGATTTTGCCACTACCCTCAAATACTTGTGAAGTTAGAGAATGCTCAATGGACAATATATCTGACTTCATGTTGTCTGATGCATCAACAGCAGATGGTTTCTCATCATCAAATTTACCACATTGCATTGATGGTTTGGCTTTATCAAATTCAAGGGAAATCTGTACTTGTCTGACAGAGATTGCATTATCATTAACTGATGGAGAACTCAAATCACCAACCATCTTTAAAGAATTTCCTATTTGTCCTCTTTCTAGTGAAAATTTACATCGCCTGGTGTAGACTAAAAGCCTTGGAAATCTGTTGCTTTCTTCCACGTTCAATGTAGGATATTTTTCCACATTATTCTCAATTGCCGCACATGGAGAACACTGCTTACTTGATCTAATTGAATGGCGTACGCATTGACGTGATCTCTTCCCTTTCGGATGGATCCATGGACTCGAATTTGACAAAGTCCTATCCGGATTAGAGTTTTTCTCTCTCTTTGCCCTTTTTGTTTTCACTTTAAAAGATGAACCAGAAGTCAACTTCAAGCAGGTTCTTCCTGCTCCTATTTTAGACACATCATCATGAAACCCAATCATCTTTCTTCGTTTTGGAGGGGAATCAGGCTTTGCCCAACCAGTAGTTTTTGTTGACCTTCTGTCATACAAACGATGAACTTTCTGAAACTTCTTCGTTCGATCTCTTTCAATAAATCCATATTCTTCTTGCTGCACATTGATCTCAGGAGGTTCAGCACGTTTGCTATTCCTTGTATATGCTGGGTCTCTACTATTTAAGTTCTTCCTTGCCATCAATTTCTCAGTCATCAGATTTTTGCTTCCTAGCAACAGACAAACAGCCCCCCTCTGATTCTTAAAGCGCTTTGTAGCCAAAGAAGATGTGTTTTTGTTATGAACAGTAGAAATCTTCACATATTTCGAGCGTTTCCCTTTGCATCTCCAACCTACAAAGGCATCCTCATTATTGGCAATACAATTTGATCTGCCCTTATTATTTACAGTATTAGAGGGTTCCAAAAGTGTGTCGTCTGAACCTTGATGAGCAAAACAAGCTTTGGACATGGAAGGAGCTGCAAGTACTAATGCTTCCATAGCTTCAGCAGCCATTTGAGTGTCAAGGCCAATATCTAATGCATCAGGTGTAAGCCTCACTTCATCACCTGTTTCCACCTTCTCCCTTGATAATAGTGCATTGAACTGCTCATCCAACTCCATGGAATTGTATGCCATACAAGTTCCTGAATTTGATCCTACTTTGTCAATTCCATTGGAGTTCAATGAATTTGCATCTAAATTGTTGGCACTTGATATATTTCCTGGCAACTTCTCTCTTGATTGGAAACTTGAGATCTCCTTTGGCAAGTTAACATTGTCAGCCTCTTGATTAACACATAGATATCCAGATTTTTCACCTTCAAATCCAAAGACCGAGTCCTTATTCATTCTTAGGGAAGTGTACTCACCCTTCTCGATTTGTTTTTCAACCCAGTCAAAAGTCATGGACTTACTAACAGTACATCCAAAGTTTATTCTCCTTGCCAAACTTTGAGTCCCCTTTGACCTCAAAGATGGCGGTGATTTTATCCTGATATTTTTTCGAGTTTCAACATCCTTATATGAGCCTAAATCACTAGCTGAGAGGTAGTGATCTACAAAGTCCAGGGCCTTACTCGGTGATTCTGCGGGTTCTGGAGATTGAACATAATTAAGCTCTGCATATTCATGGTCAAAATTTGCATCCTTTCCCATGTCCATGGATTTAGACTCATGCACAGACAACTTTCTCCCATCAAGCGAATCTTCCATCAAACTTTCTTTCACCATATTTAGGTACTCTGGGTGCCCATGAAATTCGTTTGCATTCATGGGAATTGGGGTTTGATCTGGAGGTGAACTGGGCACTACATTGTCCATAACTACGCAATGCTCTTGAAATCTACTATCATTGGGAAGACAAGTCCTCCCAGCATTACTTTCTTCATCAAACCTAACACTTCTAGCTGAATCAAGATTAATGAACTCATGCTCGCTAAACTTGTTACCCAGCCTCCGGAAATAACCTGGAGCAAATAGAGAATTATTAAACTAATAAAAGAAATGACAAGGGATAGTGCTAAAAGCTTTCATGAATTCCAAATTAGGCAATATTTCCTTCATACAATCAAAAAAAAAATAACTCCTTCCTCATGTAGATAAGTAACTTGAACACCCTTCATTAATAAATTAGATAAGCTATACTGGCATATAAAGATTGTGTAATATGAAGCCCCTTCATTAATAAATTAGATAAGCCATATAGCATTGTTTACCTGCAGGAATTTGCTGCCTTTTCGGCAAGCCTACTGCATCCCTGCGAGAAAATCTCCCAAGTAGAGGAAAACGCTCCCCATTCACCAAATTTCCGGCCTCATTCCGGTCCCATCCTTCATCATCACTATCAGGCACGACTTCTTTCTCGCAGTAATCTTCCATCTGATCTCCCGAACATTGAGCAGAATCACATACATCCAAAACCTTAATATTCATATCAAGAAGCGAACGTGTCATCTGAGGAGGCAGATTAGTTGTGCTCTTCCTCCGTTCTACCTCAAAACTTACTCATTTTATCCAGTTTCCAGATCAGATAAATTTTGTCGCAAGTTACGAAAAGTTAAATTTACTAGCAAAAACATTATTTAATACAGAAAAATTCCAACATTTCAGCAACATAATTTCATCTTTAGTTCGTGCAATTCGGATGATCATCATCACCATCAAAACTGATATAACACTAATTTACTACAGGAAACTCACAAAAAAGTGACACAAAAAGCATCAATATATACAAATAAACCAAAAGAAATGCCCATAAAGAGTAATAATCAAAACAACTTAATAAGCTGAAAACAAAGCTCTACTGAGTATTTTTTAGACAGAACGATCCATTGAAAAGCATATTTACCTCAAAAATCAGGAGCGGGTGAGAAGGAATAGTCCCCGATTATTCACAAACACATTTATTTTAGCGCCTAGGGTTTCATATACGCAAAATGAGTTGTGGAGGAGAAATGTAGAGAGAGAATCCATGGAAATGGAAAAGACCCCAAAAACGGGGAAGATGAGTTTGTGCTTCGCAAGTTTTGGAGGGAAAGAAGAAAAGTTAACTACAAAAGAACGAAAGAAATAACTTATGCTCCATCTTAAAAATCGGGCATTTGGTCTAGTGGTATGATTCTCGCTTAGGGTGCGAGAGGTCCCGAGTTCAATTCTCGGAATGCCCCAGATTGGTGCTGATTATTTTTTAACCTTCTTCTGGGCTTTTCTTTCTGGGCCGTTTCTGTTGGGTCAGTTATACTGTTTTATGTAAAGCCCAACAGAAGAAGCTTAAGCAGAGAAAAACCGGAAAATGGCTTCAATAATGTTTGTTTACAAATTATGTGTTTTAAATTATATATTTTGAGCAAATGAATTTTGATAGTGGGATTGAAAAATGTAAAATTAGTATTGAAAAATATAATATATGTTTGTTTATGATTTGGGAATAGTAAGAAAATTATTTTGGAAAAATTTGGTATATTTGTTTATATTTTGAGGGGAGACAAATTCTCCTGTAGCAATCAAATCAATACATCTTTGTTATTTTGGGATGAGATAAATTCTATTATAGCAGTCAAATCAATGTCTTTTTATTGAATTTTGAAGATGTAAATGAAATTTAATAGTATTTTTTATTATGATATAATAATAAAATATTGTGATGTATAAATATATATGTAATAGTAATGATTGTGATATAAAGAATATGGGATTTTTGGTCATTTACTAGTTAAATCACAAGGATAATCTGGACATTTTAGGAACCATTTTAAGATAAAAAGAAGGCATATGTTTGGTTACATTCTCCCAAAATAAAATTATTTTGAAAGAATGTAACCAAATATAACCTTCGTTTTTGTTTTTGTTTTGAATTTTGAACTTTTGTGCTTTTAAAAATTAAATGAAAAATATTGTACAATATAAAATAAATATTTAATGTAAGAGTGACTTTGATTTATTGTACATTTCATTATTACAATTAAATTAATTTTGGGATAAAGATTGTTGTTCAATTTTATTGCAGGATGGATCACTCACTTTATAGTTTAATTAGTTAGTTAAAATTAAAAAAAGAATAAAATATATGCATCATTTATTTTTAAATAACAAAATTACGAAAATAAGAGATGTAAACAGGAAGCCCAAAACAATAAACTGTAAACAGCCCAATAAGAGGAATTGATATTTATTAAAAAATAAGCCTAATACTAAAAAAAGCAAGGGGCATTCCGAGAATCGAACTCGGGACCTCTCGCACCCAAAGCGAGAATCATACCACTAGACCAAATGCCCTTGTTGGTTCTTAAAAATTCATATCTCATAAAAGTCTATAAAATTTAGATTACATAATTGATAAATCTAATCTTAAAAAATTCACATGTGTATAAGGCCGACGGCGCATAATCCATTAACATTAGTCTTCCCTATTATACAGAAGATCTCAATTTTGAGTTTAAATGAATTTCTTTGCGCACAATATGTGCATTTAATTATATAGTTTATATTTTGATTTACTTGATTTAATAATAGAATAATATTAAGTTGTTGAAAATACAAAAATTTTGTTCTTAAAAAAAATCTTAAATAAAAAAAGAAGTTGAGCTCAATTATTTTCTTTTCACCTTTTTTCTTGAACAACTGCAGCGTGATTGGATAATTGAGAATCAAATTAGGAAAAAGCAAGCATTGTTGCTGTTCCTTTCCAGAATGCAAGTTGCCGAAGGCGTGAACGACATTCATAAAACGTCATTTTCAAATTTGCATTTTCCACGCAAAAACCGACTT
This sequence comes from Jacaranda copaia, assembly GCA_014898725.1. Lineage (NCBI taxonomy): Eukaryota > Viridiplantae > Streptophyta > Magnoliopsida > Lamiales > Bignoniaceae > Jacaranda > Jacaranda copaia. The sequence goes on along the minus strand of JACGDI010000617.1, from coordinate 203,020 downwards.
TCTTTAGCCGAATGGATTTGTGGGCCTCTTTCCCACTTCTTTTTATTTTTTTTATTTATTATTATTTATTTTTTTAAGACATGATTAACTAATCAAGGTTTTAAATATATTTCTTTTACATGACATCAAATGGTTATATGTTGTTCCTATTCCACGTTTTCAAAATTTTTCTTACTCTAAATTTGAATCCAGTCAACACATTTCTTATTTTGCTTAGATTGAGTCATTACATTATTAATTTCTATTTTTTTTAATAAACATGTATAATAGATGTGTTACAATTATTATATTATATTTTCTTGGATAATTGATAACTGCAGCAAGGATGGAGCCAGAATTTTGAAGCCATTATTGCTTGTGAGGCTTGGCATTAGGCATGGCAACGAGCCCGTCAATGGGGTCGGTTCAAGGCTAATTAAAAGGATTTTGGAGTATGTACTGGGTTCAAATATTCAGGACTCGAGTGAGTTCAGGTAAGTTATGAGTTTTACTAAATTCATTCGAATCCGTCCCGTTTAATAATATGTACATATAAATATTAATTAAAATTTAAAAACTTAGCACTCTTTTCATGAAATCTTCATTAACTTGACATCCCATAAACTAATTTTGATTAAATTTTCTATTGCAACAAGTGAATCAAGTGGAAAAAGAATAAATAAATAAATAATTGAGTTAAATGGGTTAGACCCACCAAGTTCGGGGCCAAACGAGAGGCAATGCGAAGGGGGGTGAGTTTGGTTAATACAATTGTCGTGTGGAGAGGGTCTCGTGTCTAGCCAAACCAGCCTTGTTGCCTTGCATATTTGGCATCCATGTTTTTAGTATTTTGTTGGGAATGTTTTGGTGCTTTAGAAATATAAAAATGAGAAATAAAGTAGTAATTGATTGTAAAATAAAGTGTAATGAGTATAGTGATGCGCTGGGTTGATATGATGTGAGGCTATAAATAATTATATAATTATTTTTAAAATATATTTGAAAATTTTGATTGAAATATATAGATTGTTGCGTGAATTTTGATTTTTTAAATTTACTGAGCAAACATTATTTATTGACCTCATAAATACATTAAATAATTTTATAACCAAACAAAGTGTCTACCCTAAAATATGTCTTACAAAAAAAAAAATGAAGTCAAATCCTACGAACAATTACAGCCTCTTATTTTGGAGGGTGAGATTAGATTGTTGCAAAGACAAGTACTGTTTTTCTATTTATTTGGATGTGGCCAAGAATGTATTTTTCGAATTAAATAAAGAGCAATTTATTTTAAAGTTCCCGTGTGGCTTCATTCCTAGAAATAAGTTGACTTTTTGTCACGTGTGTCATCCGAGCACTCCACTCATCATCCTGTTAAAATCCACTAATCCAAATACCAATTTGTCTCATTTATATTACTTCGCAGAGGTTAGTTGCAAGAACATTTGATTTTAATAAAAGGCAAAATAATTTTGATTATATCAATTCTAATTGTAATTTAGAAATGAGTTTAAAATTGCAAGTAGTATTTAGTTCAAATTAGCTTAACCCAACTCAAATTAGCTAAAAAAAATTGGACCCTTAATTGTTCAGAGACACGGGACTACGTATCATCTGCCAGTGCACTAAATTCCAAATAATAAGAAAAATATAACAACATGGTGTATTACCCATATTACCCCTGTAAACACATTTACAAAAATCTATGTCGTCGCAGAATGATGTCCAATCCCGTGCGAATATCCAGGGCATTGCTTGGGTGCATTGTTTGTCGTATTAAGTATTAAGTGTGCATGAAGCTGCAGTTGTTGACTTGCTCCTTTGTATTCACACACACTTCCTCTATATACACACACACACATATATATATAAGTTCATTCCTTTTCACTTGTTGACTGTATTTGAATCAGCAAATTCAGAGCTTTAACCATACAGAAAATGTTGAGGGCTGGATTCAGGTTAGCTTTTCCTCTCTTCTTGTTACTTCTACAAGGAAAATAAAAATATATATTCTGATTTTACTTTTTTTTCTTTTAATTTTTTTTTTTCTCAATTTGATTACCCTAGATGGTGCTGCTCTGTGTTTAATCTGTAGAGATCTGGGATTTGGTTTTTCCCCATTAAATCTTGTTAATGTTTATCTTTTTTTTTTGGGGGGGTAAAATATCAGAAAGTGCTCCAGTTTGAAAGTTTTGCTGACTCCAGGCTGCCAAAAACAGTTTTCTGCTGAGACAGGAAGGTAATTAGTTCATTTTTTTCCACTCTGCTTTTCCTTTATTTGATTTTGGAAATAAAATAGTGTTAATACATGTGATACTTTTGAATTGAATTCTTGATATGAAGATTAGTCTCTTTTTTCGGTATACAAGTTGAAGGCTCAATGTTTTTGCAGTTTGTTTCCAAGATCTAAAATGGGAAATGTGAATTACCTAAGTTTACATTAAAGGGCTAATGATTTTTTCATGTTAAATAGCAAATGGGATTCAAGAATGTGTTTCTTTTTCCTCTGATTTTCCAGCAAATTAGAAGGCAAGGTAGCCCTGATCACAGGTGGAGCAAGTGGCATAGGGAAAGAAACAGCAACTAAGTTCATAAACAATGGAGCCAAAGTAGTTATCGCTGATATCCAGAAAGATGAAGGACATAAAACGGCCCTCCAACTCGGCCCCAACGCCAGTTTCATACCGTGCGATGTCGGCAGAGAATCAGACATATCAGACGCGGTGGATTTCACCATCACCAAGTTCGCTCAACTCGACATCATGTACAACAATGCAGGCATCGCCTGCCAAACACCGCCTAGCATAGTAGACCTGGACTTGGCCACATTCGATAGGGTCATGGCAATCAACGTCAGAGGAGTGGTGGCTGGGATCAAGCACGGGGCACGCATCATGATCCCGAGACAAAGAGGGGTAATCCTCTGCACAGCCAGTGTTACTGGTGTAATAGGGGGGTTATCACAGCATACTTATTCTATATCCAAGAGCAGTGTGATTGGGATTGTGAAATCAGCTGCATCAGAGCTTTGCAAACATGGGATTAGGATAAATTGCATATCCCCAATGGCCATTCCAACTCCCTTCGTGATGGAAGAGTTGAAGAGGTACTTTCCTGGGGTTGATTCACAAAGACTGGCGAAAATGGTGCATGATTTCAGTGTTTTGCAGGGAGCTGTTTGTGAGCCTATTGACATAGCTAATGCTGCTCTTTTTCTTGCATCTGATGATGCTAAGTTTGTTAGTGGGCATAATCTTGTGGTGGATGGTGGTTTCACATCAATCAAGAGTTTGAACTTCCCCACACCTGATCAGTTCTGATGGAAGTATGTTACTATACCATATTCTTTTGGTTTCTCTGTTCTTTCTTTTTCTTGGCAAGCATTTGATTTGTTGATCATCATCACATGAAAATGCTTGAGTGACAGTGAAAGGGGGCCAATGGGCTTCTTCCAATTATTTTACATTGATTGAGACAGCCACTAAGTAGGCCAAAGTAAAAAAGCAAAAATGCACAGTTTCTGTACTTCGGAGAATAGCAAACAAGATATCTTTGTAACTTAAGCAAATTGAATAGGACTGATGCTGCTACGAGCTGTGGGCTATCCCATATCAAGGACTCTTAATAGTTTTCCCCGTTTCAACTCAAGGCTAAAGAGTGAGGTAGCATCACGGCCAAGACAGACGGTGCATCAGAACTGCTCCAAGACAATCTTGCGCATGAAGTCCTCTGGTGCTGGAATGAAGAGAAAACAAATAAACGTTTTTGTTATATGATCAAACAAGAGGTGCCAATTTGGTTGGCTTAAAGTATTTTGAGTACCTAATCCACCAGTGAACAACTTGAACTGACCAAGAGCCTGCCTAATGAACATCTCCACACCACTCACAACCATGGCTCCAACCTCTGCCGCTTCTTGCAGGAGTCGAGTGTTTCTAGGTGTATAAACCGCGTCAAAAACCAGTTCATATGATCTCAGGGCATCCTAAAACACAAAGGCAACAAATGTTCATTATCTCAAGACTATGTTTTCTGTTGGTGGAGAAGCGTGTGTTTCTGGAAGGAAAGGGAGATAGAAAAACCTTGGAGATAGGAGTTTGGTCTATATTTGGCTGCATACCAATAGCAGAAGCATTTGCAAGAATCATTCCATTCTCAGGCCTGAATTCATTCAAGCACTCATATGGGAAAGCTTCACCAGAGACTGCCATGGCAAGAGCCTTTGCTCTTTCTTTACAATAGGTAAAAAGGGGGGATTTCACAGTCAATGATATGAAAACATCTTATAAGCTTCAAAATTTTCTTTTATCCAAATACTTATAAGATGAGTTTTAGTTGTTACCAAAAATACGGTTGAAGATGACAACACGAGCCCCTCTGCTTCTAGCACCAAATGCTATCGCTCTTCCAGCTCCACCAGCTCCAACCAATACAAACAATTTTCCAGCAATTGGCGATACGCCCAATTCTTGTCCATTTAGACCGCATCGTTCTAGTTACCCATACAGAAAAGACCAGAATAAACAACTGTTTTCTATTACTTAGAAACCAAAACAATAACTGATTCTACCTCTAAATGCATCTTCAACAGCAGTTATACAAGCCTCACAATCTGTATTGTAGCCGACAAGTTTCCCATCAGTAGGCCTCCGAATTATGGTGTTTACTGCACCTATGGACTGAAAAAATCGAATATATAAATCATAAACTACATTTTTCTGTTATAAATCGCCACAACCGGGTTGAAAAAAAACTTCATACCACAGCAAGGGGATGGACTTCATCGCAACAGCTTAAGGCTGCCTCCTTGTGCGGTATTCCCACACTATATTTATAAACAATTGTTCCACATGAATCCGACCATAGTTGATTGCATTTCTTATCTGAAACAAATAAATAAACTTCTATTGCCTATCACAAAAAGATCCAAAAGTATGTGCAAAGATATACCTGAAACCAGCAAAGTCATTGCAGGAGTAAACTCTAAAGAATTCCTTGATGTCGTCGACTAGAAGGGGGACATATATCCCATTATACCCCGTATATCTGAATGCAGGATTATGCAGAAGAGGGCCTTTACTGTGGCCTACAGGATTTGAGACAACGCCAAATATTCTTGTATCTGTATTCACATATTCTAACTTATATACTTGTTTGATGCTATCTAAAGGTGGCAATCCAGGCACAATTTTGCCTCCTAAAGATCCCAATACCATAAAAGCACCATATTTTGGCCCCAATAGTTGGCTTATTAGACCTCTTTCCCCCATAGCTCTAACAATTAGCGGAACCTGCATTTGAATAAAAAACAAATGAGAACATCGAATCGTCGAAAATTCAGTTAATTATTTCAAACACATTAAATGTTCTTTTAAATTGATCAAAACTGTCTAGTTTATGATAGCTTCTCTATGGTACCAATTGTTGTTTTCTTAAAATTTGCTCTGTCGAGCATATAATTCAAGGCAGGAAGGCCATTAGGAGACCATATATTGAAGCATACTTCCACGCTTTCTTGCAAGAAGACAAGCTTTCCAAACTAACATGCCCAATTCAAGGTTTAGAGGCATACAAAGAGCCCATCTACTTGCCTCAATATTGCAAGATAGATAAATAATTCAACTCTATTTTAATGTTTGGTTAATTTTTAGAAGTTTTTGATACAATTAGGGCCTGACATGTATTTAAGGCCAAACTTAACCTGTGTATCAAAGCCTTACAGTGTAATATATTTTTAAGTCTAAGTTGGAAATAAATTATAGTTTGTCGAATGAAATAATCATATTAAGCAAACAATCAAAGTTAGATATTAAGTATTTTAAAATATCCAAACAAATATTAGATATGATATATAATAACATACTATTTATCTTAGTTATATATATATATATATATATATCATGTGCCTAATCTAAATACACCAAACAAACTAGTTCAAATAAAAAACCCAATCAAACATGATTGACCATTATCGCCTACTAAATCCACATAAGGTGGGCTTCCTAAACTTAACGATTTAGCTTATCAATAAATAATTAGTATATATACCAACTTCCACAATCAAACAAATATTTAATCACTCATTTTTCTACTAAAGACACACTCCTAGGACAACAACGATCTTGAACACATTTCCGCGCAATATCACAATGAAAACACATATCCTCGTACATAGTGAATAATCAAATCTCATAGCTTTTCCCCCAGAAAAAATCTATTGTACCTGACAATGTGTGAGCATGTGGAAAATGGGAGCTACATCAGTAATAGAACCGACATCGATCATAAGTTTAATGATGTCTGCTTCTGTGGATTGCATTTTGATAATTAAGTCACCAAGTTTTTCACTAGTAAAAGTTCCTGTGTTTACATAATTTGAGACGATAATCCTTGCTTTTGATCTTTGTCCCTTGAGTTCATTAATGACTTCCTTCGTGCACGCCTGCTGAAATACAAAATCAAAAGTATTAAAAAATTACTTTCTTTTTTTTAAAAAAAATTATTTTTCGTGTTAGTGTTAATTAATTGTATTTTTGTGACGGGCCTGATAATCAACTTCGACAAATTCAACGCCCAATTCAATGGCCCGTTTTAGAATTTGGATCCGGGTTTTATTTGGGTGTCTTTTGCATGGGTGCTCCGAATAATTGGGCCTGAGAAAAGCATAAAATCATCAGAAAAAATCGAAGATAATTTTCCTTTTTCTTTTTTAATTACCAAAAATAATTAACAAATGTGAAAATGCTAGCAAAGTAAGCATGTGACATAGAAGACAGATAATAAATTCCAACTAATAAATTTTTTGCCCGTAAGGAAAGTGGCAGTTTAGATGTCAGTCTTTCTTAAAATAGGAGTAGGAATCGAGTCGAATTCTTGGGGACCAGGGCAATTGGGTTAGGTAACAAATTTATAGGGATTTGATTATTTTTGTCAGGATATATTTAATTTCAAATTTTGTCTCGATTGAATTATATCATATACTTGGTTACCTGCATAACATTCTTTTTTACAAAATTATACTCCCGAACTCCTCAAACCCGACCCCTATGCCCAACCCTATTTCAACATTTTGAATTCTCTATTTCTTTATCTGTTTCATCTCTCATTTCAACTTAATATATATGTGTGTCATGTGTATTTGATTTTTAATCAATAATTTTTACAGAGAAATATTTAATACACATATCGTATATTCATAAAATAAAATATGAATTAGGATAAAAGATCTAGAACACTATTTCAGAGCCCTATTGGATAAAATGATGATATAAATGTTTTTCAATTACTCGAAAAAAAAAAATCAATTGTTACTATACATGGATTTGAAGTGCAGGCATAGAAGTGCTCTTGACAAATTATTGGCTGATAAAATTTATCCTCACACACGAAGTGTACAAAATTGACGAAGCTAGACATGTAAAGAAACCAGAACCTTGCAATTTTTCCCATTTTGTCCCGGCCACTACAAACGATTTTAGTATGATCTATCAACCTCGCGTCATAGAAGTGACTCCCCATTTCCCATGGTAAAAAGTTAAAAGTAATTTACCTTTATTTATTTATTTTTTAATCAAGAAGCTAATTAGGAAATATAACAAGAGAAAATCTATTCATTAGGTGAAACTATAGTGGCAGAGTTAAAGGGCAAAAACAAAAACAAAAATATTGCACCCGATAGGCGCTAATTTACTTGAATAGAGAATTAAATAGAGAATTTAAATTACTAAAAAATATGTTAATGTAAAGTTTAAAAATAAATAAATTTCCAATTTTGTGAAACTTAAAGCAAGACTACATTCATTCTCAATTTCAAATCCTAAGAGTGGTCACCAAATTGTATAAGTGTGTGTATATATGTTTCTTAAAAAATGTCATGATTGGTTTTCAAATTATTTTAATTAAAAATGATTACTTTTAGACCTTAAAAGATTTGGACAAAATCTATTGTCATGTTTTCATGATTGATTTTCTAACTAGTTTTTAATAAAAATGATTATTTTTAAATTTTAAAAGAAACCAAGAAAATCTATTGTTAGATATGGAATGAGAATGTTTACGAGAGCTTTTATTTAAAAAAAAATTACAAAAAAAATTATAGTGAAAATTCAAAATATTTAAAAAAAAAAATAACAGCAAAAAGAACTTAGAATTACAGCACAAGTAACAACATGAAGGTTACTTTTAACTTCTAACTTTTTTTCTCGGTAACTTTAGAGAATTCAAAGTAGAAAACACTGTTTCTAACAATCAAAAAAATAGAAAATCCTAAAATGAGATGGAGTTGAAGGTAAAAATTCCGCAAAAAAAATAACGAGGATGTAATAATAAGAACAACAAAACTGTATAATAATATACATATACATACCCAAAGCCAAAGGAGACAATAGATGGTAAGATTCTGAGTCTGAAGAGACTTTCAACCTCAGAGACATGTGAGAAAGACATGGAATCCATGCAAAGTTCCACAATATCAGCTCCTTCTTCCTTGGCTAACTCCATTGCAGCCACCATTTCTTCAGTGGTTCCACATTCCAAGGGTGTGCAGACCAGAATCTCACTGTTAAAGAAGCCCATGATTGAGTTGGTTGGAACAAAAAAGAGACTTATAATGTTAATAATTATGATCAAAATAATGAATGAGGAGGTGAGTGCCTATTTGTAGTAAAGTCCTCTCCCTCTCCCTCTCTCTGTCTGTGCGAAATAAATTATTGGACCTCAGGACAATGTGTGATGATGGGCATGTGCCAAATGTTTGGAAATTATTGTACCAACAAATATCTTTTTGTTTTTGTTGTGTGCAATGTGATTCTTGAAATATGCCTCACCATCATAGTTTTGGTTTTATGCAAGGAAGCATCACATGGGACATTGGGACTATGTTGTTTTCTTGATATTAGACAAGTACTGTTTTTTGTCCAATGGATAATTGATTTAATAACATCGTTTTTATTGTGTACAATTTTAAAATTCAAATCATAATAATTTTTTTTGTATGTATGTGTAAATATATACGAAAATTATCTTTTTTCTTAGTATTGATTGATGATTAGTAGATATTTTATTTCATTTAATAACATCGTTTTTATTGTGTACAATTTTAAAATTCAAATCATAATAATTTTTTTTGTATGTATGTGTAAATATATAGGAAAATTATCTTTTTTCTTAGTATTGATTGATGATGATTAGTAGATATTTTATTTCATTTGGAGCACATGAAAAATGGACTATTCTAACAAACACATATGTTCTAGAAGGTTTTTTTTTTTAATTGTCAATCCTCAATCAACTTAAGGATTCAATAAAATACTCAAATCTAATTGTGGAGGGGAGCGTCGAGACTTTAAAATTCCCTTCCATTATTAAGAGATGTCTAATAGTTGTGTTGGCAAAATACACTGACAAATTATAGAGAATTTATTTTATTGTTATAAATTAAATTGTTAAATACTTTGAATAAATTATGTTCAATAAAAACTTAAAATTTTTAATAATAAACCAAAATTCTTTAATAAAAACTTTGATGTGAATTAGTTGACTCGTAAACTATGAATATCGCTTTGTAAATAATGCACATCAATTATCCACACAAAATTTATATGGGCTCCATGGCTAAGAATGGATCCAGAAATAATAGTATGGGGACAAAAATTTTAAATATAAAAGTTCAATTATAAATTTCATAATTTACAATTTAAGTGCATATTTTCATTCAAGTTGAGAGGACTCTCTTTCATATCATAAAGTTTATCAACTATTGAATTAGCGTCAAAACTTTTAATAGTTTCTTTCTTAATATACCAAACTGCTAGTTAAAATTTCATCTTTTATCGTGCTTTTGTGGTTGCTCTTAACAATATATTCATTGCGAAAATAGTTGTCTCAATTATTGTTGTTGAAAGACGAAGAAAATTTTATTTTATTTTTTAAATATTCACTTGCTTGTATCAATTTATCTTAATCTCGTTGAAATAAAAAAAGAGAGAGATTTTGATTATTTTGTAAGTTTTTTTAAAGTTTTGTAATCCTATTCATGTTAGTACACATAAAAGAAAAAGTTCTCTCAATTTTAGCTCTCGAGAGACAAGAAAATTTCCATTTTTTTAGACATTCACTTATCGTTGTCTCTTTGTCTTAATTTTATTGAAGTAAAAATAGAGATATTTTGATTATTTTGCAACTTCCTAAGGTTTTATTCAGCTAAATTGCTATAAATATTTGTTCAATAAATAAAATGGAAGTGGCCTAATTGACCTAATTGAACTGTCTTCGTTTTTTCATTTTATTTATATATGTATATATACTTCAAGGGTTCATTATGGTTTGAACCCATGCATTATAACACTATACTTGTGAAGAATATGTTGTTGGACCAAAAACTAATTTACTTAATTCTGAATATATAGCCAAAAAATTTGTTTTTGAATTTTATAAAAATAAAAGTTCAAAATTTAATCAATTAATTTAAATTACTATTTAAATAATATATCCTTTAAAATTTAAATTATTTAATACATATATATATATATATATAAGTTGGTGGAGCAACGGCCCCTGCTTGCCCCTTGGATCCATTCGTGATTGATGGCTTTCAAGTTTCCAAGAAGTTTGACTTTTTTAAAAAAGAAAAAAAGAAAAAAGAACTGATAGCTCAACTATTTTTATGAAATTCAAACTTATTATCAATTTATACGCACATATGGAATTAAGTTATACAAGTTTGAACCTCTGTACCCAACCACATAAATCGACTCTTTAGTCTTCACCACCACATTCACAGATCAAGTTTGCTTATCGTACTATAGAGATGTTTGCTTTGCTTGGGTAGGGTTTGGTTTATGGTTTTGTTTGGTTATGGTTTTGTTTGGTTATGGTCCTTGGAATAATATTATTTTAGAAAAATATTATCAAATATATCTTCATTTTTCCTCTAAATGCACATTCTTCAATATATACACATATATTATATATTTTTTTATTAATATTATAATGTTAAAAAAATCACTTAATTCTATTTTCATCCCAAAAACCTAACAAAAAAAATATTGATTTGACTGCTATAGTAAAAAAAATCTCCCCCAAAACATAAACAAATATATCAAAAAATAACTTTCACATTCTCCAATAATTTATTCTTCCAAATTATTGGAGAATTTGAGAGTTGTATTTTGGTATGCTTGTTTATGTTTTGAGATAAATATTTTTTACAACAGCAATCAAATCAATACTTTTTGTTGAATTTTTGACATAAAAATGGGATTAAGTATTTTTTTTATTGTTAGAATAATAATAATATATATAATGTGTATGTATATA
>JACGDI010000617.1:180043-191622 GCA_014898725.1 Jacaranda copaia | reverse complement strand
AAATGTAAAAGAACAAACCCTTTACTATTTTCAAAAGCTATGTGCTACAATATTCTTACATTGAAATTGAAATTAAAAGCAATGTTTGAAAATCGGATTAGACCAACTGGTCATATCAATTGGATTGATAACTAAAGGTCAATCTGATTCGGTTGAAATTCTAAATTGGTGGTCCTTTGAACCAGTGAGAATCTGTCAAAATTGGTCAAAAACTAGTTTCAATCGATGGTGGTTTAGCCAGTTCATTTATTTTTTATTTTTTTGAAAATTTAAAAATTAATTTAAAAAAATAAAAAATGTAAAAAAGAAAAGAAAAATTATGAGTTGAAACTATTTTAGAACTTAGTTTTTTTAAATATAAATTTATTTTCTTGAAATCTAATAAAATAGTTATATGTGGATACTTATATTTATTTGTTGTTTATCTCTCTTAAACCGTGTTGAATAATTAGTGTGGAAAAAATAATTTTTATTTGATTTTGAAGTATGAAATAAACAATTACTTAAATTATTGTTAAACATTATTATTTTTTTAATTTATAGTTGACTAATTGTGAAATAGTATTTTTTTTAACAATGTATTTAAACATGAGTAATAGTTGAAAAATTTTCAAATATTTTTTTTTCTATATCATTGAAAGTTTTATTTTTTGTTAATATTAAAATATTATATGTGTGTTTATAAAATTAAATATAAATATTATGTCATTATGACGTTAAATCGATTGAACCAATGGTCGAATCTGTCAAACTAATAACCAGTAACATTGTAGATTCTTTGTTCGATTCTGTTTTGAAAATATTGATTAAAGGATAATGAAGGTTTTACGGGCTTTTAATATATATATATATATATAAATCTTTTTGATAGTTTCTAGTTTTTTTATAGAACTTAAATTTGCAACAATTCCATTTGCAAGAACAAGAGTTTACTCGAGTGGCTTGTGACCTAGTGGAATTTGTTTCCTTATTATGTGGAAAGTCAATAGTTCGAACCCGAATTAGCTTCTTATATACATAAAAATATGCATTTTGTACTTCAAATTATTTGATTCGATTTTCAATATTAGAATAATATTATCTTATTAATAGGATAAATTCATAATTGTAAGTCACAAAAACATACACACACACACAAAAAAGAACAAGAGTTAACCATTAAACTAGGGGTGCAATCCAGTCGAGTTTTAGCAAAATTTTCGAGCTCAAGCTTGAAATATATATATTAAGCTTGAGTTCGGTTCAACTTAATAAGGCTCGAATTGACAACTGAATTATAAAAAACTATAGTATCGAGTTCGAACTTGAAATAAAAAAATAGTAATATAATAATTTTTTAATAAAATAAAAAATAATATTTAATTATATACTAATTGTGAGCCAGTTCGAGATTGACTAAAATTAGAGCTCAACCTTGAACTTGAACTATTTTGAACTTAAGAGCTCAACTCGTAAAGTTGCTCAACTCATTTGCACCCCCAACATCAATCTGATCACTTATTCTTAAAGGATAGATTATGAGAAGGATGTTTGCATATAAATTACTAGATGAGGCATGGGCCATAGATAATTCAATATTAGCATCTATTATTTACTTTTCAATTAATTATTTAGGGCAACTTATTTATATATCATCAAACATTGAAATTTTTTATTATAATTTCATTAATTTTGCCATTGTGTGATAATAAAAAGTAATCATTTATAATAATTTATTGCTAAATTAATCAAATGAAAGTAAAAACTAAAAAAAATTCTAATTAAAATAAGCAACGAGGGGGCGCCAAAATGGCCGTTGGACCATCTAATCAAATTAGATATTTTTTTATATACGTTGCTAAAGGATAAGGAAACTTCAGACCTACTGCTTTATCTCTGCATCGCTGAATTTTGAATGGCAATCGCCGCCGCAAATTGCTGGTTCTCCGCCGTCGCATTCGCCAGCCCAGCCACTACCTACCGCCTCTTCTCCACTTCGTACAGACCCAACTATTTATCTAGTGTTCGTAAACCCTTCGATGATCAAAATCAAATTCCAGTTAAAGGAAAACCGCAAAATTCCTCGTGCAAATCCGCCATTGAGGTATAGTAAAACCTAATTTTCTTGTATTTTGTTATATATTGTTTAATATATTTGTTCTTTTGAGCGAGAAGTATAGCTGTTGCTAGAACGGAGATAAATGTATAACATATTCAAAATCACGGATAGTCTCGGTGGAGGAAAAGGAGAGTTGTAGGGAAGTAATGCGTATATGATTTCTTTGAAAGAGGTAAATTTTAAGGCTTAAGCTAATCTAAACAAAAGGACTCTGTTCTATGAATCCCTTATTTCTTTGTTCTTGAATACTTTTTTTTTTGTAAAGAGGCTAGTATCAGTATCATTTAGTTAAATTAAAAATACAAGCCTAAGAAAATGTTTTTTATCTTGTTCTAAGATACATCCTCTAGTAGGGGCTAATCCCAATATTATCAACTTCAGAAAAATGACTAATATAAGCCTATGAAGCCCTTTTATATCTTGTTCTTGAACACTTCTTGTGGAAGAGGCTGGTCCTAGTATTTCCTATTCAAAGAAAAAGATTAGTTTGTGTCTAAGAAGCATCTTCATATATTGTTGTTTATCCAGAATGAAGTCATCACACAGAAATTTTCATTGAGATCAAGACATGAAAATCCCTTATCAAATGTTGATGGCAGAAGTGGTAGGAATAAAGCTGGACGATCCCAATCAACAGCGTCCAAGTCACTTCATGTACAGAAGAAAGGGAACCAGGAAGTTCTGGTTGACTTGAAGGAACGACAGGTATAAATGCATATAACCGAAACCCCCAATTATTCTCAATAAACTAGCAGGTGATTTATTATTTATATCTTCTAAGTGTTCAATTTCCTTTTGATTGGGATGAAGATGTGGAGATAAAAGGTGCCTAAGAATCATTTGTTTGTTGTAAAATCTAATATGGAGAATATAGATATGATCAGTGTTTTTCTGCAGCTTGTAAATGTTAATGTAGCGATGATATGAAAGCTTTTAGTGGAATACAGTCACGGGTTTCTCGCCTCCCCAGTATAGTTCAACCTTATCTGCATTTTTTCAAGAAAGTTATCGATGCTTATTTATTGTATCCTTTTAGCTATTTAAAAAATTAACTGCGACAGTGTAACTGCCATCCTTGTGTTTGACGTTTTGTAATAATCTCTCTCACTTGTTTTTGTTCAATTTTATGCAGTATACTATTGATAGATATAACAGGCTTATGTTTTCATGCAAAATAATTTACTCATAGCTACTTGTTATATTTCCTGTGATAGCTATTAGTAGCACAATCAGGGGCATTTTTAGCTGACATCCACTGATTCAGTTCTTTAAGCCTTATCAGTTATCTTTCCCAGGTAGAGACGAGCAATCTTCAGGATGCTTCTTTTCTTAATGCTGTTGTTAAGGTGAATGTCTATTGTTTCCTAACATTCTAGGTATAACAATTCTGAAATGATTTTTCCTTCCTCTCATAGCTGCAATTTACTTTTTCTGCTCTTGTTTTTGCATTTGAGAAAGATGGCATGAATTTTTCCTTATCCTTCCCTTTTTGTTTGCTGGTTTGTAGATTTGACATTCTGCTGTAGAGCCCTTGCCTACACCCCATTTTACTACTTTCGTCCTCCTATGCTTCACTCTTAATATACCACATAATATGAATCTAATGGCTTCTGATGCTTTAGATGAAACATAAAGTTCTTGTAATTCTTTGAACCAAGGTTTTGTAAACCATCATTTTTTATCTTCTACCGAACAGGACTACCATTTGCTGATATATCACAGTGCATCACCTTTACCATAATCTTGTAAAAGGGTAACTTAGATTTTTCGATCGTGATGTTTATGGTACTAATCAGTTAGCGGCTATTGTCTGTGGTTACTCATGTATGTTAGTAAAACTAGTTTTCTTATCCTTATTTTTATTTTCTTTTGTCAATGTTAGTTTTATGTGTCTTCTCCTAACAACAATTTTGTCAATGTCTTAAATAACCTCGTGATTGCACTTTTTGCTGAAAATTTTTGAAAATCCTTGTGTGATCCTAATAGGTTGTGGAGTCTTGCTAATTACTTTCTTTCTTTGCCTGATTTAGGTTTACTGTACTCACACTGCTCCAGACTATTCCCTTCCTTGGCAGAAACAGAGACAGTATACAAGTACTGGAAGGCATGTCCGAGCCCCCTTTCTGCACATGTCAATTTTTCAAGAAAATGTTATTTTTTGCTTGAAGCTTTTCATATATACGTTCTCATTCATAACCTCACTTTCTAATTCAGCCTGATGAAGATTTTCATTTTCTATGCAGTGCTTTCATGATTGGGGATGGGAAGCTGTTGACAAATGCACACTGTGTTGAACACAATACACAGGTAATGTTGGAATTTTGATGCACTCATACTTTTTGCTTATGTATGTATCACATAGTGTAACAAGCTTGATGTATGAAGTGGAGGGAAATGACCCACCTTTGTATCAGCTCCCTATTAAAGGACTCAGAACTGAGGCGTGCGATATGAGATGGTGAATCTTGATTGGGAGCTTGTTCTGTTTTTCATTTTTTGTTATTTCAATTAACACATCCTCACTCTTTTTGATGTCCTCGAGTGCACTGTAGATGTGCTTCATTTAGTTGTGTAATTTTACCTCATTGCAGGTCAAAGTGAAAAGAAGAGGGGATGATACCAAATTTGTTGCCAAGGTAGCCTCCATTGTGATTGAATTATCCATTGCTACTATGTTCCTCTCTTACTATATGACTATTACTGTTTTTCCATACTCTCTCCGAGTATTAGTGGACAAGTGTCAAATGGAGAAATACAGGATACACTTATGGAGATAAATGCTTATGCAATGAATGAATCTTATCTCTTATGCTACCTGACCTGTTGACACTAGCCTTTGATGCACTATATAACATAATGCTCATCTCTACGATATATAAAAATGAAAGTTTTTACCCTAATTCTTAAAGTTAGAAAAGATGGCCGAGTTCTATAACTCAGATGCGTGCTAATGAAGTTAATTTTACCATACATGCTCGTTGTGATCCCAAGAGAAAGAAAGCAACAAAAAGAAGAGAGAAATGATGGACTCTATAGAGGCACTATAGAGTCCAGGCACTATAGCGCACGGGTTTGTATTTATTGACCAATAAAATAATGATCCAGCCTATATCATAGAGATTTTACATCTGCGTTCCACCTGAATAAGGCTAATGTAACTGTTTTACCCAGTGACTTCATTTCAGTTCTTTCGGCACTTTTCAGACTTTAGCATCCTGAAATTTCTTTTGTGTGGTAAAGCTGATTTTTCTGGACTTCAATATTATGTAAATTGTAATATTGTTTCCAGGTGTTTATGGCTGGCTTACTCGATCGCTTTCAAGCAATGTTAGAATGTAATACTTTAGTTTAAATCGTCATAACTTTTGAACTTTTTGCCAACACTAATTTGTTTCCATAATTGTTTAAACTACCTAGTCTCTAGGGTGTCTTTTTTTTCATTTATTTATGCCCTTATTTTTACTTTACTCATACATTTTTTTTTGGAAGATGGTGGGGGGTGGGTGGGGCCGCTAGGTGAGGGAAGGAGGAAAGAAAAAAACTCATTGACTTTTATCACGGCGCTTACTCTGTACTCAGTGATTATTACAGGTTCTAGCAAGAGGCGTCGAATGTGATATAGCTCTGCTTTCAGTTGAAAGCAAAGAATTTTGGGAAGGAGCTGAGCCTCTTCAATTTGGGTGCTTGCCTAATTTGCAGGTTCGCTTGTTTCATCTTTCTACGCTTTCCATCTAAGAGCCCTTGACTTTGGCTTCTTGTCTTTCCATACAAACATGTTGTATGCTCTCTTGAAGATTGACTTCTCTTATTCAGTGCTTTTACTTTTCTGAAATGCACAGGAGTTGCCAGCATAAATTTTACACTGATGAAATTGCTTAGTTCCTTTTTTTTTTCCTTCTCCTGCTTGGAATATTCTCTCAGACATGTTTCATTTGAGGAAGTAATAGAAATCATGTACCATAGTGATATAAGTAGTGTTTCATTGATAAAGTGATCGTATTGGTTTGGATACCATCTGTTATTATCTAACACATTGACCTTTCTATATTTTTGTGTATGTTTGTTGTGATGTGTCTCCTAGTACTTTCAAGTCTGAAGAACACAAAAAAGCATTGTCTTTACAAAGGGTAAAAAGGAGAAATAATCGTCCTCTTTATTATCATTTTGTATAGGTCTCATTCAGAAGAGAAGCTACAACATGATAGAGAAGTAAATGCCACCATATTTTGGCTTGGTTTTTGTTGATTACTTTACATCTTTTTTCACAAAAATTTTATTTCCAAGATTTCATACTCTGAGTGCCATTATTTGTCTGCTGTCTGCCTTTTCTGTATGTTTGTGTTAATTTGTGAAAAAATATACCTTTTTTGTTCAGGTCTTATCTCATGTACCTAGCTTGTTCCCTAGACAGCGCATACATTATATAGACATTGAAACTTGCAGAGGATACATGCTTTTAGTCCATTGGCATAATTTTCAGCCTAATTTGATGTGACAACCATAAAGACAAAATTATTTGTCCTTGCACATGCTACCCTTTTTCCTCATATTTGCAGGATGCAGTGACTGTTGTAGGTTATCCGCTTGGAGGAGAAACTATATCGGTGTCTAAGGGGGTAGTATCAAGAATTGAGGTTTGTTCACTCTCTGAAGCTCTCATATTAAATATTAGCCATAGAATTGATATGCCATTGGTTCAAGATTTTGAGGCTTTGGCATAGATCCTCATGGTAACTGCAAGTTTATTTCGTAATGCTCAATCTATTTTTTTTTGGATGAGTTAGTCAGGGTTTGATACAAATACATGAATTTTCTGATGGACCATTATTGTAATTCTTTTGAGATATAGTAGTTGGCAAAGGAGTGGAGATAGATGTCTTGTCCTTTTAGAATTATTGTGATTCAGAAATGAACTTAAGCAGTTATATCTCAACCAGCCATCTTTCTAACTTACCCTTTTTGATCCTGTTGATCTGTAATTTGTTGAGTGATTAGCTATCGTTTATCTATTTCTTCTGGGAAGCTTTTTGCTTCATTCCCTTGTCTTCTAGGCTGGATCTAAACGCCGCGTATCCTTATTTCAATCTCTCGGCCCTCCTATTTATTTACCCTTTTGAGAAGGTTTAGCTTTACATTGAGAAGCAGGATACCTACGTATTTAATGAGGATTCAATCCAGCCACAGGTTTCCCCATGACTAACTTGTTACGAACGAAAATCTCTCTTACGAGAGACGAAGAAACTAAGCTAAACAAGAAAAAGATTATTCCCTCCCGTACATAGCAGTTCCTTAACTAAACGGACATTCATTCTTTACAACCTACAACCAAATGAAATTAGAATATGAAAGGTAAAAAGCAACTCTTTATCCAAAAAGAAAATGTTACCGTCTCCGTCTACTTGCAGAAAGCCGCCCTGGCATGGAATAGGAGAACCACCCTTTTCTATTACAACCTGTGTTCCTTATCTGACAACTATTGTGGACTATTTACTTTTTGATGAGAAGCGCCTAAACTGAACTTCAAAAGAAGCAAAAATTTGACAAAATGAAGCATAGATTTCTTGTTTCTTGCAAGATTGTCCTGTCTGTCAATTATATATGGGAATGGGGAAACATATGTATGGTGAAATTTAGGATCTGCATCACCATTGCTCTCTTGAGTTTGTGGTATGCTTGTGTCTTTCTCTCTCCTCCCGACTAATGGTTGAATATTCCTCTAGAATTATTCTACATTTTGTTGTAATATCCTCCAGTGAAAACCAAAAGTAAAGTCTTGGAGGAGTTCTTTTTTCATGCAACTTGGAATCCTTCAATATATACATCTGAGGGAACATCATCCAGTTCTCAAGGTTTTACACCTGCTGAACAGTTAAGAAAAAATCCACAATAATGTTTTGATTGTATGAAGTTTTTTATTTTTACATTTACTTAACCCTTTGTAATATTATTATAACAAACAATGAAGCTCCTAACTCAACTTTGGATACAACAATGCATACTTTGTTAATAGGATATACTTTAAGGTTTGAAGCCATTTTAAATTGTTTGGAAAAATAAAAAGTAATACATGGAAGATTATTCAAGTATTAAGAATTTGCCTCTTGTGTGTGTGTGTTGGGATAAAGAATTTGCATGTTTGAGTATTGGTATAACATAAGTCAGTGTTTCTGGTCAGAATGAAAAAATAAATAAATAAATTCTATTATGAAAAATATAAATCTTAAACACATAAAGTGACATCATCATTTATATGGTATTCTAAGATTCTCCACAGTCTAGTGCATGTTAACTTCACGCTCTTACGGCCTTGCTTCTTTGTCACTGTGGAATCAATCTATATTACTGCTCCCTACGGAAATACTCACGACAATCACCAGCATAGTGCAACTCTTACTTGTTGGCACATCTGTTTACAATATTATTTTTTTAGATTGCAAACCATGTTTCAAATCCAAGAAAATTTTGTTCCCATATACGAATTTACATGGAAAGGAAAAATAGGTATCCAACTCAACTCAACGGTCCTGACAATTGTATCTATTCCTTTGGCATGCAATTAAGGTCACCACTTGTCATATATTTTCAGGTGACATCATATGCTCATGGATCTTCTGAGTTACTTGGTATTCAAATTGATGCCGCTATAAATCCTGGTAAGTATAATTAGGAGTTAGTTCTCTCTAAGTGGAACTATTGGTGGTTGAACTTGCTTCTATAAAGCTAACTGAGTTCTCAGGCTTCATATTTATGCTCCCATAATTTTGTTCTATCACTATGCTATCGTGCCATTGCTTATGTGCAATCATTTTTCAGGTAATAGTGGTGGCCCTGCATTCAATGACCAAGGAGAGTGCATTGGAGTGGCATTTCAGGTAGGTTCTTTAGATTAAATTTTGATTTTGAATATTTTCTGAAGTTAGATGTTTTGCTCAGCTCTTTAATTTATCCACTTTGCTTTGGTAAGAATTTGATATTCTGCCACCCTTTTGCAAAGTCACTATGCCTTCAGAACTTCTATCATCCTTCTCTTTATGGTGTCCATTGTCCTAGTTTCGGAGATCCAATGGTTTCCTGACCACTACCAGCAATTTCTTTCATTATCATATTCTCAGAGGACCTTTCCCTTAGGTATACAGATCTGATGACGTTGAGAATATTGGCTACGTGATCCCAACAACAGTTGTGTCTCATTTCCTTGAAGACTACGAGAGGAATGGGAAATACACTGGTGAGGCTTCCTTCTCCTGTCAACTAAAAATTTCATTCTTGGCATTCAAATTTCTAATCACTCATGATATTGATGTAACCGACCTGTATTTGCGGGTAATTTTATGCTACTACTCGTGTTAGATTTTGATGATTATTGAGTTCGTAAACAATTTTAAACAACTAATGTATTAGACAGTTTACGGTAAAAGTTCAAATATTTTACTTGATGAAGTACTTAATTACAAGGGATTCCAACAATATATAAGATATTCAGGAGGAAACCAGGAAATTGAGGAAGATAAATGATATGTGAAATTCTTTAAAATTCTATTATACATCATGAGGTGTCTATGTGTACCATAGTGTTGCTAGATATCCCTGTAAACAACACATAAAGTCTTGATATATATAATACGAACATTGTGAAAAAAGGTGCATAGCTTGTGGATTTGTGCATATATCTGATGTCTGATAGATATAAGTTGTTTTTCACCATTGAGGAGATCTGCTACTCATGTAATTAAGTGCTAACATGCTTATGTGTCTAAAAGAGGCTCAGCACAGATTTTTTCAGCAGTGCTAGCTTGAAAATTAGAGTTATTTAGAAGGGCAGGAAAATAAGAAGCAGTGGTGTGGTAGTGTTCTGGATGAGAATATAAGTCTTTTGAGGACTCAAAGGCAAGCCAGTGCTGCTTTTGGCGTAAATGATAATGTTGAGAGTGTGGAAACATTGCTCTGAATAGGTAACTATTCACTGTTGAGTCGAACTTCATGGATATATGATTGCTTGCTGTCAGGAATCAGTGTCAGCTGTCAACCTTTACCAACTATGGCAACAGATTATTGGCCCTGAAGTGGACAATGAGAGTGAAGACTTTCTTTGACATGACATTTGCATCACTTAATTATGGATATGTGCAGTGCGTAAATTGATAAGATAACTCGAGTCATGAGTTTGCTGCAGTGCCATATTTCGCTTCACATGTGGGCTGGTGGTTGACTTTTGCTGCTGAATGATAGTGGCATGTTTCTTATCTTTCACTTCTGTCAGATTCTTCCATAAAGTATTACACCTCTGCTTTTTTTGAGACACTAAGGCTTTTATTCCCCTATCACGTCCCCCTACGCAGAACAAGAATTTATCTCATACCTCAAAGGTGTTATTTTGTTTCTTGCTTGTACAGTTAA
The DNA here is from genome assembly GCA_014898725.1 of Jacaranda copaia. NCBI lineage: Eukaryota > Viridiplantae > Streptophyta > Magnoliopsida > Lamiales > Bignoniaceae > Jacaranda > Jacaranda copaia. The sequence goes on along the minus strand of JACGDI010000617.1, from coordinate 181,127 downwards.
ATTGCAATTTTCGTATGCGTTTTTCTATGTTTTCATTTTTCCTTTTCTGGTGTAGATATTTTTGCAGAACCCAGTCATGTTAGGGGTTACACCAGTAATTATTTCTTGTGTCAACCACATGATTTTTTTTGAGTTGCCGTGGTTGCCTGGCATAATATTCCCCCATGTGGATTTGCCTTAACAAAGTGATGCTAAGATGTTCTAAAAGGAAAGAATGCATTATGTTGCAAACATGTTTCAATTCTTTTTCTTTTATCTATATAATTGCCCCCATAAGAATCTGCCTTAATAAAGAGATGCCAATATGTTCTATAAAGAAAGCAGGCATTTTGTTGCAATCTCGTTTGAATTCCTTTTGTTTTATCATCTCGTATGTTTTGTTTGTCATCATTTTATATATTTTATATTCTCTGAACTGTGGTAAGCATTTGGTAGACCCATAAGGTTATTTCTTATGCTACTAATTGGGGCACGCTGAACAATTCCCTTGGCATAAATTCTCAGGTTTTCCTTCCCTTGGAGTGTTGTTGCAAAAATTGGAGAATCCAGCTTTGCGGGCATGCTTAAATGTGCCATCCAATGAGGTCTCTTTCTTTTTATTAACTGGACTAGAAGGATCCATGGGTTTGTGTGTCTAACAGTTATATTTAGTGCTGATGTTTGACAAATCCATCCATACTGGATTTAAATTCTTAAAATTGTGGAGTATTGTCATGGATTTGGTGTGCTTTAATCTGTTTCATATTGAGAATCATTTATTATTCTGTATCAAATATATGCCGTGAGATCCATTATGGATCTGGAAGTTTCAAGGAATATGATGGTGGATTCATATCCGGGATAGTGGGAGTAGTTAGGCTAACTTAATTGAAAGTAAGAGAGGCCATATGGGTAGGACTTGCTTTGGCACTCACAGTGATGTTTTTGAATGTTATAATCTGGTGAAGCATTTAGTTGCTTGTGTCGTTCACAAAATTTGTGCACTTTGAGGTATGGATGAAAGTGGCACATTTTATTGTTTGTTTTTTGTGTCGAGAAATGCTCCTTTATTGTTCCTCACAGCACTGTCCATACATCTTTTACC
>JACGDI010000617.1:168721-179846 GCA_014898725.1 Jacaranda copaia | reverse complement strand
GAAATTCTCCTTTATTGTTCCTCGCAGCACTGTCCATACATCTTTAACCTCAGATTTTCTTCCTCTTTCTTTGTTTGCTATTGTTTGCTCTCTAGGCTTCTCGCTTGTGTTGCTTTTTCTGGTAGCTCCTGTTAACATTGGCATACTACTCTGCAGAGGCAAGTCAATATTGGGCTATATATACTTAAGTAGTTAAGGGTTTGAACTGGGGAAGTTTTAAAATTGGGAAGAAAAGATCAACTTACAATTAGATTCTTAGTCTGGTTTATGCTTTCTATCATTTTAGTGAAGTCTGCTTGAACAAGGTGTCTTTCATTGCCAAATTATTAACAAGCAGCTAGATTGCTGCTTTTCTCTTATTATTTGGTTTGTCTATTTTAAGTTTCCTGAGTCCTGATAGTCTGTAACTATTTGCCTCTGCAGGGTGTACTTGTGCGGAAGGTTGAACCAACATCCCATGCCAGTGATGTGTTGAAGGAGGTATCATTTACCTTCTAAGTTTCAGAGCTTTCTGTTGATCTTTCTCATCTAGATATTTTCTGACCTCAAATAATTATTGCTTACCTTGATTATGTCCTTTCCTCTGCTCTTTGGTTTTTGTCTTCATGCTTTTCGTGATTCCATCCAATTTCTTGCAACATCTGATTCGTGAATTTCAATGTGAATGATGAACTCCACCACACCATTTTATTGTTAATCATTTCTTTCTCTTCCTAAGTGTATTCATCCTTTTATGTTACTGATAAGATTGTAAAATAGACATACTGTTGGTCCTATTGTTCCTGAGTTACAATTGCTTCTTTGTAAAAATAACAACTAGTGAATACTGTTTCTGTTTTCATCGGAAAGTATAACTTCAAACAAAATGTTAAGCAGCTTCCCAATGCCAAGCAAGGTTATCTGCAAAATAGTGGATTTTTTAAAAAAAGCTGGAGGAAGCGCATATCTTTCTTGGTTGAGTGCTGGAAAGTCTCATTAGATGGAACTGGCAGTTGCCGAAACTCTCAGTTTTAAACAATGAAGACAAAATAAAGTTTCTGCTGGGAGAATTCTTTTATGGGAAAGCTTGATTTTGTGGTAAATTTTGCATTGGAATTTAAAGAAATAAATCAAGTGGAAACTTGCTTACACTGAGTAGTAACAGAGCTAACTCTATCATTGTGCTTCACCATCTCACTGATATTGGATTTTGCATTTCTATGTTCTGCCAAACTAAACAAGTTTTCCTACCTACTTATTATCCCCCGGCAGACATTGAGAAAGGTGACCATTTTTGCACACCAAGTAACATTTGGTTCCTTAATTTTATTCCAGGGGGATGTCATTGTAAGCTTTGACGATGTCCGTGTTGGGTGTGAAGGGACAGTACCATTTCGGTCATCTGAGCGCATTGCATTTCGCTATCTTATCAGTCAAAAGTAAAATTTACTTCGGCATAGTTATGGAATTTCATATTGAATTCATTATCAAATCAATCTCAATACTGTATTTTATTTATCATTTCACCACATCTACTGTTAGTTCTGCTGAGGCATCATCAGTAGCTAAAAGAATACTGATATTAACTCCGAAGCTATATTTCCCTTTTCTGATGAGTTATGCTAATGTCTATGACATGATTATTTTTTCACCAATTTTGTCCATTCTATGTCATACCACCCCAAGCACAAATCTGGATTGTCCCACTTCCACCATGTTCAATTTTTTCCTTCTCGTTATTCAATGCTTATATGATTACAAACTGCTTTTATTGCCTGACAGTTTTCTAACATATGGAATAAGATCTCCAAAGCTGCATTTGCTCCCACACTCATTCAAATCTTTACAGTATTATTTTGAACTTCCAACTGCTTTTATATCCTTTTCATATTTGATATTCCTTTTGTGTATGAAGTCATTTGTGGAAAAGCTCATGCCTTCCTGGATCTTGATTAAGGATCTACGGTACACTTGACCTCAATTCTTCTAAGAGAGCCCTCACTTCTTCTGTAATCTAAATTAATGATCTGATAGTACATTTTATTTTCTATTTATGCTGATACTTATGCCCTTTATACTGATGCTCAATTTCAGATTTACGGGTGACGTAGCAGAACTTGGCATCATTAGGGGAGGGCAATATATGAAAGTTCAAGTCATTTTGGACACGCGAGTGCTTTTGGTAACTTTGGATATTCTTTTACTGGGATTGAACTCTTTGGTTTTTGACATTTGTCCTAATGCTTTCCTAATATATTCATTCGAAGGTTCCATATCATATTGGAGATCAACCTTCATATTTAATAGTTGCTGGTTTGGTGTTTACACCTCTTTCAGAACCTCTGATAGAGTACGTTTTTTTAGAGACGTTACAATTATTTGACTGGCTTTCCTATTTGCTCTGATAATCCCTTTCACTGACCATTACCTCATTTGTGGTTGTTATGGCAGGGAAGAATGTGAAGATAGCATTGGGGTAATCCTCTCCACTTGTTCTTTTATTCTTTCCTTGACATTCAAAACATACATTATGTATTTTCTTGAGTTCTCCGGTTGATTAGTAGCTTTGCCAGTTGAAATTGTTGGCGAAAGCACGATATTCTATGCCAAGGTTCAAAGGAGAACAGATAGTTATCCTATCGCAGGTATGCACATGGTTTTGCACCTTCCAGACACTTCTCACAGGACTTTCTCTTCTTCTGTTTATTTGTTTATTGGGTATCACGTGGCATGTTAAGTCAAATACTTGTAATCCTTTTCTATAAAAGGGATCGTCTGCCCAACGAAAGAAGTGCCTTGCCCCCTCCCCCGGGGGCAATAATGCAATTGTCCATGGTGTTTTTGGCTTACCATTTATTACATTTTATTATCTACAGGTTCTGGCAAATGAAGTAAACATTGGATATGAAGATATGAGCAACGAGCAGGCAAGTAGACTATAACTAAATGTGGATGCTTATACATCCATCTGCAGTTTCTGGGTTTGAACTTACGCAGAGAGAAACCATGACAGGTTTTGAAGTTAAACGGAACTTGGATCAGAAATATTCACCACCTGGCTCATCTAGTTGATTGTAAGTGTTAGCATCTCATCTCTTTAATGTAATGCACAGTTCTAGCGCTAACAATTTGGGCAATTTGATCAGCTTGCAAGGACAAATATTTAGTCTTTGAATTTGAAGACAACTTCTTGGTCGTTTTGGAGAGGGAATCAGCTTTAGCCGCTTCAGATAGCATCCTCAAAGGCTATGGAATTCCATCAGAAAGATCTTCTGATCTTTTGGATCCATATGTGGACTCTGTAGGACAAAACGACGCTATAAATCAAGAGTTTGGTGACAGCCCTGTTTCAAATTCGGAGGCTGGTCATGATGGTCTTCTTTGGGCGTAAGTGTTTTTACATGCCAAACTTTTGAGTTTTTTTTTTTTTCATTTCACTCATAATTTGTGTTAATTTACTCATACTTCACAAGAAATTTGTGCATTTCTGGAGGCAGAAAGTAATTTTGTAGAGAGTGTAGGTATTCTAAGGGGCTGCAATTGGCCTCTTGTAAACATTTGATAGAACACTAGGCCTTCCCTCCGCGGCCTACCCCACTGACACATTTTAGAATGGGGTTGTAAAATTGTGATAGTAGATGATGTAGAGAATAGTGGACTCGATTCTTTCTGATATTTATTATACTAAGAAATAAGACACGTGATACTGATTATTGGACGACATGAATAGAACACTTAGGCCATTTGGATACATTTTTATTTTTAGCATCTATATTCGACATTTTTAAAATTTGAAAAGATTGATAAATTGAGTTAAAAATGAATTTATATTTAGATAGATTGTTTAAAAAGTAATGACTGTATTAGATTTAGTAGGTTGTAGGTAAAATATTTTGAAACGGGACTGCAAAATTGTAATTGTTGGTGATGTAGAGAATATTGGGCTCGATTCTTTATGTGGTGTTTATTACAATAGAAAATAAGACGTGTGATATTGATTCTTGCCCGACATGAATAGAACATGACATTTGTACCCTGTCGAAGTAAGGAAACATGGCATATATGTTTGGACTAGATTTCATTTTGAGAGAGTTGAAAAAACATTATCTCATTGAAAGGTTCTTTACATCTACTCTTTCTCAATGCATTTTTTTATACAAAGATTCTATTTTTTCCTCTTTTCATATGGTAAATATTTTTTAGAACATGGAGTATAAATCAAACTCATGTTTGAGTTGAGATACTAATGCAAGTTCTTCCCTTTTGAATCAGAAATATTCATATCTAAATGAAGTTAACAATCAGTTCTTTGAAAATTGACTCTTTTTGTCCGTCACCATGTGGATATGTTTTCATTTTTATCATTTATTTTTGACAACTTAAAATTTTGAAGGATAGAGAAAGTGAGTTGAAGATGGGTTTGTAATTAGATATTGTTTGAAAAGTAATGATTGTATAAGGTTTTATAGATTGTAAGTAGAGAAAAATAGTAATAATAAAAACAGAAATTGTATATTTTGAGATAAAAAAGAGTTAAAATTCTGGTAAAAATGGGGAGGACTTGTCGATAGTGAAAATGGATTTGAAAATAAATCTAAATGGGTACGATTTTGTGTTTGCTTTGTTTTCCATCGACAAATTTTGTTCTGATAGTGGGTGAGGAATTTATGGAAAATAAACTTATGTTTGGTTTTATTTTGGTAGAAAGGAAAATTTTATTATAAAATGTCTTTTTATGTAAGTTTTTATTAGATTAGTGGTGTTATATCAAACTTTTACATTATCAGATGGATTTTTTGTAACGATATAATATTTTTTAAAAAATTTTTATTGGAATGACGACGTCAAGATATGAATATATATGCATAATATTTTGATTGATGCAATGATATGAAATCATTAAAATTCCTAGTAATCATTTTTAAAAAATTGAATCATAGGTAGAAGATTTAATTTTATTTTGAAAGAATAAGAAGTTGAAAGCTCATTTGGGAAGAGCACAGCCACTCTATTGTGTAAAAGATTAGAGGCACTTCCTATTTACACATGATTTTCTCCTTTTGCTTTCTTTCTTTTTGTGATTAGAATGGATATTGGACTCTTTTTTAAGCAAAGGAAAATAAAAGGTGATTTTTTTTTCCAATTAACTCATGCACACTACAATTTTATTTAAAGTTTAAACTTCAAATTTTACACGTAAAAAATTATAAATGTGAGGACAATGCTACTTGATCAATTCATCTGTCAACCTGTATACTTAAATTTAAATTGTTGCATATATGATTGAAGGACAAAAGTAAAGGAAATTCATCTATTGACCAATATTTTTCAACAAATAATAACAATATTCTTATTATTTCCCAACATTTCAAAATGAAAAACAGCTAACATATGACAATTTCATTTATTTTTTTCTAAACTAAAATTCATAAATACGATCTTATGCTTCAATGATTTATTTATTTATATACACTCACATCACGAGTATTTAAACTTTAAATCTTATACCACTAGACTAAGGACCATTTGGCATGCTTCAATTAGACTTTATTATAGCACAATAGAATATAATTTAAGTCTAACGACTCAATGTAGGAGGGCCTTGATGTCATGGGCTATGTTTTCGGCATCCATGGCCGCACCATACAATCCTCTACGGGCCAGCCCAGAGCAATAAAGCCCATTCTTACCCTTCCAGTGATTTGGAAAATTGGGCTTTGGAAGCCCATCATCATTTAACAGATAATCATCTCCCTACACACCATGACGTGTTTTTTTTTGCATTATTAATCTAAATAACCAAACCTCTAAAAATATAAAATAACGAAAATAATTAAAGATTTTATAATATAAATTAATATCAATTACCTTAAGCCACTGTTTGGTTGACCTTTTGAACCCTGTGGCAAAGATGATCACATCGAATGGATATTGCTTTTCGTTCTCAAACAACACGTTATTGCCCTTCACGCTTCTTATTCCTGGGAAGACCTGTAGAAATTATAAAACCATAGTGTAGTCATTACTATAAATGCGTAGCCAAACAGCCCTTACCTATATTCATACTATTTGGGTGGATTTTCAAATTATAAATGAAGCTTGAGTTATAGCTTTTGGACCCAAATTTGACTTATTATAATATTATATATTTTTATTATTTATTTATTATATATGTATTTTTTTCACTGTTTAACATATTTTTTTAATTTGTGTGTTTCACATACATATACCAAAAAATCATTGAAATTCAAACCTCAAGGTGTTACCACTAAGTCAATTGAGCGTTCCACGGCACCAATTACTATATTAGCAGATTCAATTTTTCAAAAATTGCGACCAGCTCAAATTTAAATGTATAAGATTTAAGTTTCAAACCCTAACTATTCTTTAGTAGACGTGTGAGTACATATATAAATTTTAAGAAAAAAAAAATATTAAATGCATATAATAGTGACAAACCTGAATCTCCCCGGACTTAATCTTGTCAAAGGTCCCCACGTCAATAACCGGGTATTTTCCATACTTGACCTTGAGAGCCAAAGGCCCCTCTTTAGGCCTTTGAATCCCATACTTAGTCAAATCCCCAAACACGGCCTTGCTCATAATTGTAACCACTGAGTCAACCCAGTTGAATGGTAGATACTTCAGAAGAACCAATCCTACATACGTCATTCCCCTCGACAGTATGTGAATCTGCAGTATTTGGCAAACGTATCTTATACGTATGATTCGTTCACATTTCAACATACGTATAGGTAGATGATTAGTATTTCAATTTGACTGTAATTATGTAAACAAGAATTTTCTATACATTATACGTACCTTAAGTTTCAACCTATAATCTTGATCATGCGTGGATAAAACTAAAACCACATCTCTTTTCTTTTAAAGTAATTCATGTTTAGCATTAATCGAATATATTAAATATTAATTTTTTAAATCCTCTATTCCACTGTATAAAATAATTCTTTAAAATATGAATGTCTAAATATATATCATATACACTTTAATATGTATGTATAAAAATACTGCAAAAAGATGAGGTGTACGTATCAATCTGTAATTCATACTACAAATTTATAACTTTAACTACAAATTTGACCTAATAAAATTCAAAAATAGTTAGTTCTCGCTATAATCAATTCATAACTAATTAATTATTATTCTTGCTATACATATTAATTTTTTACGGATAGCACAAAGCTAATTTATTTTGTTTTGAACATGCAAGATTAAGAATTTTGATAATTAATAATTTATTAATTTATAATTTAAAAGCATATTATAGCTATAATTATTTGTAACTATAATTTGTAGCTATAACTATAATTACTTTCATGATAACTTTCTTAGCAAATTTTAAATTTTTGGATACTGAAATGACTTTATCGTAGCAGATACTAAATTTTTTGATAGCCGAATTACATGAAATAGAGGACAAGAACATTAATTAATAATATGGTCCAAAAGTAAATGCACACGTGTGATAAGCCACCGGTACCCATACCCTCACCCACACGTGTTAATCTGCATGCATATGCATGTTTTCACCATCTACACAGTCACAGTTAAAAAAAGGACAATAATATTCTTACCGGGCTCCGGACAACAATGGAGGTCTTCGCACCGCTGTTTGCCAGATCAAGTGCAATTTCCATACCAGAATTCCCACTTCCAACGACCAATACATTTTTCCCCTCAAATTTTGCACCATTTTTATACTTAGTCGAATGCAAGACCTCCCCCATGAAAGTTTCCAAACCTTCGACCTTCGCAATACTCGCGTCGCAGGTTTCCCCTGTAGCCACCACGAGAAACCTCGAACGATACTCTTCGAATTCGCCGGACAACAGATTTCTCGCCTCGATCTTCCATTTTCCGGCCGTCTCGTCGTACGACGCCTCCTCCACCGATCTCCTGTACGTGGGGCTGATGCTGAAGCACGAAACGTAGTCGTTTAAGTACTGTATGAACTCTTTTCTCGATATGTAGGTAGGGTAGGCGGCGGGGATTGGCATGAGGGGAAGCTGGCAGAATTGTTTGGCTAGGTGCAGGTGGACCCTGTCGTAGGAATATTTCTGCCAGAGAGGGGCGAAGCAGTCTTCTCTTTCGAGAAGGGTGTATGGGATTGAGAGGTGGTGTAGGTACGCCGCCGTCGCCAGGCCGGACGGCCCGCTGCCGACGATGGTTACTGCTGCTTCTTTTGTTGCGGCCATCGGCGGCGCCGGAGAATTGGTTTTATTTTATTTTCTTTTCTTTTCTTTCTTCTTTTTTTTTCCTTTTGTTTTGTGTTGAGAGTGAAATGAAAGCTGTGAAGAAATTAAATGAATGAATGAGTCCTACGGAAGGGTTATTAGTTAGGACAACTTTTGTGGAGGTCCCAATTTACAATTTTAATATTTTTATTTTTTATTTATAGAATGACTAATTTATTTAATGGCATCCTCCTTGCATTTGTATAGACATAGTTAAAAATTCGAATTTTTACAAATTTTTAATATATATATATATATATTTTTATATACACATATCCATATCAAAAGTTTATTCGAGTTTAAACTCTTGACTTTTCACATTATGAGGGAGACTTAAGCCATTGAGTCACAAACCACTCAACACTCTTTATATGCGCATACATATATGTAATATAAAAAATTTATCTAATAATTCACAATTTATTTAAATCTATGTCGTTTTTTTATTCCATAATGTACAAAATGACAAAACCTAGAAAAGACGACTTATAAAGTTGCTTTTCACATACATTCAAAAACAGAATCGTTTGGAAGGTAGGAGCAAGCCTTGATTGATGCGGAGAACATTTTTCCACTGTTGTAAAACATCAACATGCATTTAGTCAAAAATAATTTTGCACAAAAAATAACATGTAATGGCCCAATTAAAAAACCTAGCAATTAGTTATATTGAGTTATATGCCAAGTGAGACGTGGCTCAATGACATAAGTCTCCTACATAATTTGGGAGGTGAGGAGTTTGAGTTTAAATAAGCTCATGATGTGCATGTATATGTGTAAATAGAAAAAAATTATATTGAGCTCTATATATTGATGGGTGCATATTCAATGCACACCATCACTACCTATTCTATGCAGGCATAAAAATACTTTCTGGCGAGGTTATATATACTTAAAATATATTCATAAAATATAGTATGCATTGAGTTGAGCTATATTTATGGCGTATATTCAATGTCCACCACCACCACCTATTCCGTGCATAGGCATTAAAGTATTTTCTAGCGAGGTTGTATATATTTAAAGTACGTATATATATATCTTCATAAAATAAAATATATATACTAATTGGTCTATATATTGTTGATGCATATTCATTGCCCACCATCACCGCATAGGTGATACCTATTCTATGCACGTATAAAACTTTTCTCTAAAATATATTTAAAAAATAAAATACATATTGAATACATGTTATTCAATTGATACACGCTCACGTGAATTATGATATAATAAAATCAGTATTTGTATTTGATATAGGAATATTATATATATTTGATATAGAAAATAGGTGTTAATACCAAAAATCCCACAAGAAGGTTGGAAATGTTTAAATACTAGATGGTCTGCAAGCTCAGACTTGACTGAAATGTGGATCTTTTGATGAAGATACGTGTAATAGCGCAACGTCGCACATATATCTATTATCGCTATGTAGTATTTATTGATTGCACATGCATTTGTATTCAACCACTCGACTCCATATATAATGATTTAAATATTGGTGGATTTTTGCTGTATTGACCTCTCTTAGCGAGCCTTACGCTTTATTTATGTCTCAAGTTTGACACTTCTCGATCATTTTAATATATTTGATCCAAACCATTTGAAATATCATAGCAAAAAATAAAATGACCCAAACCGACTTCGTGACGACCCCAAATCCATATTTTGATTTTATAAATAATTTATAGTTCACTTGAATATATTTAAATGAATAGCATAAACGATGGTAATTGATAATAATAGAAGAAACATTAGACCTGGGCTATTGTGTGATGTATTGCATAAAGGTTTTTGGCGAGCCGCACCTGTCTCTGATATTTTTCTTTTCTCCTTATGCCTTATCTAACCCTAAAATCTGACTTCTCCAACACTTTATAGAAAAGGGACTTTGTAACTCAACCTAGGTGTGGGCGGGGGTCGGGTACCCCCATTCAGTAACCCTTTAGGGTCGAGGGGTACCCCCGAATCCCGCACTAATTTTTTTAATAGATAAAAATTAAAATTTTGCTAATTTATTATTTTTTTTCATCGTGAACCAATTGATAGCACCACATTTTATTATTCACAAGTTCTAAATTCTACATAATATGTAATTTTAAAACTTAAGTATAGACATTAATTTCTAATATATGATATACATCATCATATATTGACAATAATATTTTGTCAAAATTATCACCATCCTCTATTCATCACAAATTTAGAATTCAACTTCACAATATCACGATAATATTTCATCACAAGTCACAACTCACAAAAGTATTAAATGATTAAATCCAAACATTTGAACAAATTCCAAAATAAAAACCAACAAAGTTTTCATGAAAAATAATTATTATCCAAATACATTGCAAACCAAATTAAATATTCAATACCTAAAGTTTAACAACAAATACAAAATAATAACATAGGCATTAGACCGTAGCATTTCAAGACTTTAGTTCCTTCAAATATGCAAATGCAAGTGTGCAATGGTGTATTATCAGGTACCCAAATGCATTACCCGATATCTCACCTAAAAATTTTTGGATACCCCCTAAATATGCAATCGGATTTGAAAACTAAAAGTATCCGATTCTACCAAAAAATATCCAATAGAATCTGATCAAATACCCCAATACCCAAATCCAATTCCGACTCCTAATCAACCTTTGCCTACATTTAAAGCTAGAGCTTTAATTATTTAGGTACACATACATTCAATACACGGCCAACTGATATAGATTGGCCTCTAATAATTTACGTTTGAATCTTGAAATTATATCACATGAAATATTTGAATATCTCTTTCATTTTCAATTAAATTTGATACATAATTGGTTAATTAGATGTTACTGATGCTGCAATGAGCTGAATGGTCCGGAAGTCCGGTGGATAGAGTTGAT
>JACGDI010000617.1:150168-166298 GCA_014898725.1 Jacaranda copaia | reverse complement strand
ATAAGGCAAGTGATATTGATTCTTGGATGACATAAATGTAACGCTTAGGCTGTTTGGGCTGCATTTTTGTTTTCATCATCTATATTCGACATTTTTTAAATTTGAAAAGTTAGATAGAGAATTTGAGTTGAAAATAAGTTTGTATTTAGATAAATTATTTAAAAAATAATCACTGTATTAGATTTAGTAGGTTGTAAGTGAAATATTTTAAAATGAGGTTGCAAAATTATAATAGTTGGTGATGTAGAGAATAATAATAAATTTGTATTTAGATAGGTTGTTTAATAATCACTGTATTTGATTTAGTAAGTTGTAAGTGAAATATTTTAAAATGAGGCTACAAAATTGTAATAGTTGGTGATGTAGAGAATAATGGGCTCAATTCTTTATATGATGTTTATTATACTAGGACATAAGACATGTGATATTAATTCTTGCCCAACATGAATAGAGCACTATATCTGTACCCTATCGAAGTGAGGAACCATGGCATATATGTTTGAAATAGATTTCATTTTGAGAGAGTTGATAAAATACTATCTCGTTGAAAGATTCTACACATGTGCCCTTTCTCAACGCATTTCTTTAGACAAAGACTCTTTTTTTTTTCTCTTTTTGGATGATAAATATTTCTCATAATATAAAGTGTGAATCAAACCCATGTTTAAATTAAGATATTGATGCAAGTTCTTCCTTTCTAAATAAGAAAGATTCATATCTGAAAGAAGTTGACAATAAATTCTTTTAAAATTGACTCTTTGTCCCTCACCATTTGGATATATTTTCATTTTTATAATCTATTTTTGACAATTTAAAATTTTGAAAGAAAGTTGGAGAAAGTGGATTGAAAATGAGTCTGATAGTTGGAGAAAGTGGACTGAAGATCAATTTGTAATTATATATTATTCAAAAAGTAATAATTATATGGGGTTTAGCAGATTGTATGTGAAGAGATATAGTAATAATAAAAATAGAGATTTTGACATAAATATGAGTTAAATTTTGATAAAAATAGGGAGAACTTGGTGGTATTGTATTTTCAAACAATGAGAATAAGTGAAAATAGATTTGAAAACAAATCTAAATGGGTACGATTTTGTGTTTGCTTTGTTTTCCATTGACAAATTTTGTTCTGATAGTGGGTTGAGGAATTTATGGAAAATAAACTTATGTTTGGTTTTATTTTGGTAGAAAGGAAAATTTTATTATAAAATATCTTTTTATGTAAGTTTTTTATCAAATTAGTGGGGTTATATTAAATTTTTACATTGTTAGATGTATTTTTTTGTAACGATATAATATTTAAAAAAAATCTTATTAAAATTACAATGTCAAGATGTGAACATATATATATATACACACACACAATATTTTGATTGGTGCAATGATATGAAATCATTAAAATTCCTAGTAATCATTTTTAAAAAATTAAATTTTAGGTGGAAGATTTAATTTTATTTTGAAAGAATAAGAAGTTGAAAGCTCATTTGGGAAGGGCACAGCCACTCTATTGTGTAAAAGATTAGAGGCACTTCCTTTTTTTACATGATTTTCTTCTTTCCCTCTCTTCTTGTGATTAGAATGGATATTGGATTCTTTTCTAAGCAAAGGAAAATAAAAGTTTTTTCTTTTTTTTAACTCATGCATGCTAAAATTTTATTTAAGGTTTGAATTTCAAAATTGGCACGTGTAAAACTATAAATATGAGGGCAATACAATTTCACCAATTAGTCTCTCAAACTAAAATCTAAATTGTTGCATATATGGTTGAAGGACAAAAGTAAAGGGAATTAATCTTTTGACCAATATTTGTCGACAAAAAATAACAATATTCTTATTATTTCCCAATATTTCCAAATGGAAAATAGCTAACATATGACAATTTCATTTATTTTTAAAACTATAATTCATAAATACAATTTTATGCTTCGATGAATTTTTTTTTTTGTTTATATACACTCACATCACGAGTATTTAAATTCAAAACCTTATGCCACTAAACTAAGGGCCATTATGCATGCTTCAACTAGGCTTTATTATAGTATAATTATCATCAGAATAATACTACGAGAGTTTGTTTGCTTCACATGATAAAATATGATAGATACATTTTCAAGCCTTATTATTTTTTTTTTTTGCTTCACATTTTTATGGCTCATAATACCTTTGTGGCATGACATGGTATCACAGGCCAAGTTAGTTTATGGATCGGCCAAAATGGCTTAATTCATTTTTTATCTTTTTAAATCTGATATGACAAAGAATAAAAAAGTCACTCTTACCTTTTATAGGAAAATTTAACTTTTTAGAAGTTAGGACATTTTAGACGTTATAAAGTGTAATTATATTGATCAGTCTTTCCAACCAAACATTATATAGTGTCAAGTGTGGGATATCATCAATTTTTAAAATCAAAGCAAACAATATATTATATAGTATTATAAGTCATTTCTAGTTTATATATATTATTAATATATGAATCTTGACTAATTCTATATGTCCAACCAAACAAGCCCCGAGAATATCATTTAAATATCCCAAATCAAAGTAAGGCCTTGATGTCATGGGCTATGTTTTCGGCATCCAAGGCCGCTCCATAAAATCCTCTGCGGGCCAGCCCAGCGCAATAAAGCCCATTCTTACCCTTCCAGTGATTTGGCAAACTGGGCTTCACAAGCCCATCATCACTTAACAGATAGTCATCTCCCTACACACAGATCATATGTTATTTTTGTATTATTAATCTAAATAAGCAAACCTATAAAAATATAAAATAATGTAATAAAATAAAGAAAATAGTTAAATATTTTATAATATAAATTAATATTAATCACCTTAAGCCACTGTTTGGTTGACCTTTTGAACCCTGTGGCAAAGATGATCACATCGAATGGATATTGTTTTTCGTTCTCAAACAACACATTATTGCCCTTTATGCTTCTTATTCCCGGGAAGACCTGTATAAATTATAAAACCATAGTGTAGTCATTACCATAAATGAGTAGCCAAACAGCCCTTTTCTATATTCATACTATTTGGGTGGATTTTGAAATTATAAATGAGGTTTGAGTTATAGGCTTCGGACCCAAATTTGACTTATTATAATATTATATATTTGTATTTTTTATTTATTATATATGTATTTTTTTTCACCGATTAATTTCTTTCATTGAAATTTGGGTATTGAACCTTAGGGTTTTACCACTGAGTCAATTGGCCATTCAACAGCACCAATTACTATATTAGCATGTTCAATTTTTCAAAAGTTATGATCAGCTCAAATTTAAACGTGAAAGATTCGAGTTTCAGAGCTTAACTCTCCTTTAATATAAGCATGAATACGTATATAAATTTCTAAAAGAAAATATTAAATACGTACAATAGTGACAAACCTGAATCTCCCCGGACTTAATCTTGCTAAAGGTTCCCACGTCAATAATCGGGTATTTTCCATATTTGACCTTGACAACAAAAGGCCCCTCTTTAGGCCTTCGAATCCCATACTTTGTCAAATCCCCAAACACGACCTTGCTCATAATTGTGGCCAATGAGTCAACCCAGTTGAATGGTAAATACTTCAGAAGAACCGCTGCTGCATACATCATCCCCCTCGACAATATGTGAATCTGCAATGTTTGGCAAACTTATCTTATACATATGATTCATTCACATTTCAACATACGTATAGGTAGATGATTAGTATTTCAATTTGACTATAATTGTGTAAACAAGAATTTTCCATACATTATACGTCCCAAAATTACACACAAAACTTTCCTCGTACCTTAAGTTTCCACCTATAATCTTGATCATGTGTAAATATCACTTAAACCAAGTCTCTTTCTTCCAAAGTATTTCATGATTAGCATTAATCGAATATACTAAACATCGATTTTTCATATCATCTATTCTACTATATAAAATAATTCTTTAAAATATGAATATTTAAATGTAAATCAGATGTACTTTAATATGTATGTATAAAAACACTGAAAAAAAAATGAGGGGTATCAATTCATAACTCATACAAAAAATTTATTATTTTAACTATAAATTTGACTTAGTTAAATTCGAAAATACTCTTCTAGTTAATTCTTACTGTAATTAATTCATAATTAATGATTATTCTTGTTATATATATTAATTTTTATACAAATATTGCAAAGTTAATCTCTCTCGATTTGGATGTACGAGACTAAGGATTTTGATAGTTAGAAGAACATTAATTAATAATATGATCCAAAAATAAAGGAACATTTATGATAAGTCACCCTTACCCATAACCACACGTGTTAATCTGCATGTTTTCACCATCTACACTTCACAGTAAAAAAAAGGTCTACATTCTTACCGGGCTCCGGACAACAATGGAGGTTCTGGCACCGGAGTTTGCGAGATCAAGTGCAATTTCCATACCAGAATTCCCACTTCCAACGACCAATACATTTTTCCCCTCAAATTTTACACCATTTTTATACTTAGTCGAATGCAAAACCTCCCCCATGAAAGTTTCCAAACCGTCGACCTTCGGAATACTCGGGTCGCAGGTTTCTCCGGTAGCCACCACCAGAAACCTAGAACGATACTCTTCGACTTCGTCGGATAACAGATTTCTCGCCTCGATCTTCCATTTTCCGGCCGTCTCGTCGTACGACGCCGCCTCCACCGATCTCCTGTACGTGGGGCTAATGCCGAAGCGCGAAACGTAATCGTTTAAGTACTGTATGAACTCTTTTCTCGATGGGTAGGTGGGGTAGGCGGCGGGGATTGGCATGAGGGGGAGCTGGCAGACCTGTTTGACTAGGTGCAGGTGGAGCCTATCGTAGGAATATTTCTGCCAGAGAGGGGCGAAGCAATCTTCTCTTTCGAGAAGGGTGTATGGGATTGAGAGGTGGTGTAGGTAAGCCGCCGTCGCCAGGCCGGACGGCCCGCTGCCGACGATGGTTACTGCCTCTTCTTTATTTGCAGCCATGTGCGGCGCCGGAGAATTGACTTTATTTTTCTTTTCTTTCTTCTTTTTCCTTCTGTTTTGTGTTGAGAGTGAAATGAAAGCTGCGAAAGGAAATTAAATGAATGAATGGGTCCTACGGGAGGATTATCCTTAGTTAGGAAAATTAATTTTTGTGGTGGTGCGAATTTACAATTTTAATATATTTATTTTTACTTATATAATAATTAATTAATTTAACTGCATCATCCTATAAATGTGAATACAAATTTAAATTTTAATAAATTCTTAATACATATATATATAATATAAAAAATTAATTTAATAATTCATAATTTATTTAGATTTATGTCGGTTTTTTTATTTTTTATTTTTTTATAATGTACAAAATAAGAAAACCTAGAAAAGACGACTTATAAAAGTTGCTTTTTACATCCATGTAAAAACAGAAGCGTCTGGAAGCTATGAGCAGGCCATGATTTGTGGTGGTGGTGGTTTTTTCCTCTCTCTCTCTCTCTCTCTCTCGTGTGTGTGTGTGTGAGTGAGAGAGAGTGAGTGAAGCCTTGATTTATGTGGGGAACTTGTTTCTGCTGTTGGAATTAATTAATACTCTAAATAGTATGTTAAGTATAAAAGATATGAGAATTGTTTGGAATTTTAATTTCACATTGAAAAAATAAGTAAAAGAAAGTCCTTTTATTGGGTAAATCTCTTATTAAATTTTTAAACTCTTTTAAGGTTATTGGAGAGTGTCCAAGTGTATGGGAATTATATATATAATTTAATAATCAAGACTTAGCACTTTGCACTTTGCACGACGCGGCGTGGATTAAATTCTAGTTGTATTTTAATCCAGCACTTAATTAAATACGCGATTTAATTTAATTATTTAAATTACGTTTTTAATCAGAAACAATATGACTGTTAAGAAAAGACAAAACTATTATGATTAATGTATTATTTAATCTAACAGTCATAACTGTATGAATGCTTGCTGTAATCTTATATAAGTGAATTAATCCACACAAATTATTAAGTAATTTTTAGAAGCAAAGTATTATTATTCTCCTGCAAAAGATTTTTTATACTCTTTTCAATAATTCTCAACACTAACAGAAATTCTTAAGTAGGAATTTCAGAGTGCTGATTGCAATTCCTAGGGTATTTTAGTTGAATCCTAGAGGTGAATTGCCATAGTCCCTGCAGCACAGATAGTGGGGGCAATTATTACCTTAAGGACAATGTAGGAGTTCTTTACACGCAATTAGGCACATCAGACTTCCAATTCTTCAATACCTTCTAATTAGCATCTGCTGTTGTTAAATATCAACATACATTTGGTCAAAAATAATTTTGCACAAACATTAACATGTAATGGCCTAATTAAGAAACCTAGTTATAAATTATGTTTTTTGAATTATATATTTTGAGAGAATAAATTTTGGGAGTAGGATTGGGAAATGTAAAATTTATATTAGAAAATGTGATATATGTTTGTTTATGATTTGAGAATAGTAAGAAAATTGCTTTAAAAAAACTTAGTATGTTTGTTTATGTTTTGGAAGGAAACAAATTATGCTGTAATAGTTAAATCATAAAGAACTTAATTTGGTACTTTTTTTCTAAATAGTAAAAGATTACTATGGTCACCTTGTGATTAATTGGAAGATTCAACGTGGATATATCATATTATCATATATATATAGTAGGTATTCATGGGATCTTTGTAGATAATTTTTTTCCAATATCATTTTCCTCCTTGTAAATAATTGGTCTTAAATTTGATTTTTTTTTAAAATTAAGATTGTCTGTATTCAATTTTTTTTGCAAAGTAATAAAACCCTAATAGGCAAGGCCTACCTTTTTTTTTTAATTAAAATCACATGTCTATTTATAGGACTCGGATACACAAGTTTCTTCTTAAGTCAACTATATCTCACTGCATTTCAGCCCACACCCTACGTTGGGTTTGAGTCAACTTGCTCAAAAATCTATTTTAAACCCCTCTTAATTAAGAACATCAAGTCTATATAAATTTTCTATAATATTTACATCAATTCAAGCCTCATATATTTTGCTTATTATTTGTTTGATCTATTAAAATGAGTGCAATAAAATTAGGCATGGCAAAAAAAACTCCAATTTTTGAGTTCTGAATTTGAGGAATTTTTCCCTACGGAAATATGGATAAGGACTCCCGCTGAAACTAATTTGGGGACGAGGACGAGAATCATACTTCCTACCCCGTGGAGTCCCCATCCTATCATATTAATTGAAAAAATATATATTATATTACATATATACTATTACATATATTACATTTTATATTATATATTTCATATAATTTATAAAAATTTATTAATTATAAAATATAAATTATGTTTAGGAACCCATTTTGAGAGAAAAGGAAGACACATATTTGGTTACATTCTCCCAAAACAAAATTATTTTAGAAAAATGTAACCAAACATAGCCCTAGCAATTAGTTATATTGAGCTATATGCCAAGTGGCCTGTGCCTAATAGCATAAGTCTCTCATATAATATAGAGGTAAAAAATTTGAGTTTGAACGAATTCTTGATGTTCGTACAAGTGTATAAATAAAAAAAATTATATTGAGCTATATATATATTGATGCTTGCATATTCAATGCGCACCATCACTATCAATTTTATGCAGGCATAAAAATATTTTCTGGTGAAATTATATATACTTAAAATATATTCATAAAATATAATATAGGTTTAGTTGAGCTATATTTTTTATGCATATTCAATGTCCACCACCACCTGTCCCATGCAAAGCCATAAAAGTATTTTCCAGTGAGATTATATATATTTGAAGTATGTAAACGAAATAAAATATATACTGATTGAGCTACATTGTTGATGCATGTTCATTGCCCACCATCACTTCCATAGGTGGTACCTATCCCATGCATGTATAGAAATATTCTCCGAAGTATATTAATAAAATAAAAAATATATATATATATATATTGAATATAAATTGAAATAGAAAATTTGGAGGTTATGTCACATTATTCAATTGATATATGCTCATCTGAGTTATATATAATAAAATCAGCATTTGATTTTGATATAGTAATATTATATATATTTGATATAGAAAATAGGTGTTAATACCAAAAATTCCACAAGAAGGTTGGAAATGTATAAATACTCCATGGTCTGCAGGCTCGAACTTGACCCAAATGTGGATCATTTGATGAAGACACATGTAACATCCTAACATCACACATATATTTATTATTGCTATTTATTGATTTTTTTTCTTTATATTTTTATTCATTCATCCGACTTCCTATATGCTAATTTAAATATTAGAAGATTTTTGCCGTGACCCCTATTAGCGACCCTTAATCTTTTTTTATGTCTCAAACTTGACACTTCTCAATAAATTTGGTATCACTGATTCAAACTATTTGACATATCATAACAAAAAAATAAAATGATCTGACTCAACTTTATGACATCCCCAAATTAGTATTTTAATTTAATAGATAATTTATAGCTCACTTGAATATATTTAATTGAACATATAAACAATGATAATTGATAATAGCATAAGAAACATTGGACCAAGCTATTGTGTGTGGTATTGCATGAAGGTTTTTGGAGCGTCGTGCGCACCTGTCTCTAATATCTTTCTTTTCCACTTATGTATTATTTAACCCTAAAATCTAACTTATCCAACGCTTTAAAGAAAAAGGGCTTTGTAATTCAACCTAAGGGTGGGCGCGGATCAGATACCCCAATACCCAAATTCGATTTTCATCCGTAACTTAACCTTCGCCTATGTTTAATGGTAGACCTTTAATTACTTAGGTACTTGAATATTTGATACATAATTGGTGAAGTTACATAATTTGATAGATTTTTTTTCCTAATTAGTTAACTAGGTGTAAGTGATGTGAGGATGTATTTGACAATTTAACAACCAAGAAAAGAGAAAAGGGATATTTGTAGTTGTCTTAAGAATAACGTTAGCTAATTAATCAACCACAAAAATATGATCATTTACATGATGCAATTTCAAAGTGGTCCCTTTGTGACCTTTACTTTGTCTAGGTTGTTAAATCACCCTACCCCTTTTTTTAAATAATTTCTGGTGTTGGTTTTTATAGTGATTTAATTTAAAAATTCGTAGAATAAAATTGAATCGTTTTATGTTCTTGTATATTATAAATTATTGAATAAGAATATAATAATATTATAAATTAATAAAATATTAATATTATTATGTATAATTTAATTAATTAGTAAGTACTTAATTACGTGGTACCATAACTGATTTCATGGCATCGGACAACCTGACAAAACATCGGAAATAAATTAATTATAGGAGTGAATTATTAAAGAAAATTCAGGACTCCTTCGATTGACAGGTTAAATGTGGGGCCCTATCTTGATATTATTTAAGGGGGAAATATTTTTTTTTTAAATTTTTATTTTTTGTGGTTAAGGAATTTACTTAAAGAGTCAAATAAACAGCCTAGCTATAATAGGGCCGACAGGCGACAAGATTTGTTCTATTATATGGTGATGAGGGCAACAATTTAGTAAGAAAGAGTATATTTGATACTTAAAAGTAGGGGAAGCGTGTTTAACTATTGATTCCTAAATATGGGGCATTTTTCAATATTATAGAATTGTTACCTTTAGAAAAGACAAATCCAAATAATTTAATATTTTGGGATTCAAATATGCTTTAAAATAATTTTTAGAATAAATTTAAATTATCTTAGCACCCTTGACTTTACAAGATTTTGCATCATCAATCTTTCGATAAAGAAAGGATTGATAAGGGATACATCGCTGTTGACTCTACTTACGAGTCATCTAAAAAAGTTAAAATTTATTGTCAAATGTTGAAAAATTATTTTTATGAGGTGTTATCACGTCAGCCCATGTTATGGGTAGTTTTATTTTTGAAAAAATGCGTCAAGATTTTTAATTCCTTCAATGTGAGAAAGATAAATTTAATGTCTTTGTAATGAAATTTATGGATTGATATATATATATATATATATATATATTTATTTATCATGAAATTATATTATTTGTACATTAATGTAGAACTATATATTTTAAATTTCTAAAACGTCAATATCTTATCTTGTGCATGTCAACTTGAAGTTGACATGTCCATCCAGCTTCATTGCATATGTACATTTGTATAACTTGCGTCTAAATAACAACTTGTCAATTGGAGAGTATTATCCAATTTTGGATGACAAAAGATCTCTTGTAGGGCAAGAGAGTTTAATCTATTGTATGAATATCATACGATGTTCATTCAATATAATTGTATAAATTTGACATCTTATATATATATATATATATCATGAGTTATGCCGTTTGAATAAAAGGGTGTTTGGCTAAATTTATTTAAAAAATCTTATAAGTTTCTACATTTCATAAGATCTTTTTGAAACTTATATAATGTTATATTTTATTTTTAAAATAAGTTCTTGAAGTGATTGAAAATAAAATTTTGAAACTTATGAAAAAAGTATTGGATAAAGTATTGTCTTAGTAGCATTGATAAGTGGAGATTTTATCTTTATCAGAAGGCATAGAATATGAGTAATTCGTAAACTAATGTAGATATTGCGATTTTTTTTATATTGAATAAAATTTGATATTATCATAAGTTACTGAGTCATTGAGTCAAGAAAGACTAAAGGATGCACACTCAAGATATATGATTCAATATGGGAGGATAGAGTAGATCTCTTGATATAATCTATTTATCTTTAGTGGGCTTCAATATGTTGTTGGGTTCAATCGAACCCACTTGATTTTTAGGTCTTGTCTAGGCACATCAAATTTTAAGTTATTCTATTAATCATTGTTATTTTTGTTGACTAATGAATGGTGAGATTAAATTGATTAAAATGTTTGATAAATCATAAATCTTAAATTATGGAGTTAATTGTGGATTGGATTTGCACTTTAATCATGACCGTTAGCATCTCTAAATTAGTTCTCATTTCTATACTAAAATGCTTATATTAGTGTTGTCAATGAATCATATTTAAATTGGATCAGTTATATTCAAATCTGAATCCAACTCGATATTATATAGGATCTTTGTAGTTAGTATCATATTTGAATTCAATGAATATTCGAAATCAATTAAAAAAACTCGATCCGATTTAATATTTTTTCTTTCTTTTTTCCCCTTCTCTTTTGAACTGTATAAAAATGTTGTATTACATCATAAAATGAATTTACATCATATTTAATTTTTTAACAATTTTTTTGTTATATATTAGTCTAAAAGTTAAACATTTGAATATTAAATCCCTATTTCACATTATATATTAATGCATAGATGAACTATTATATATTATATTTGACATTTTATCAGTATCCATCTTTTTTTTAGGCTAAAGATTCAATAATAATAGTACAATATAGACATTAAAATTTTCAATGGATATTAGGTCAATACAATATATAAATTTTATTTTAAAATCTTTATTAATATTATATATAAGAGTATTAATTTAATAATAAATTATTAAAATTGGAATTTGGATTTTTAACGGATCAAATTGCTTAATTTCATATCTGATCTACTTATTTTAAATTACAGATATTTCTAATCGAATATGATCCATTAAATTTTTTATCAGATAAAAATTTTGAAATTTAAATAAAATTTAAATTAAATTCGAATTAAAATTCAATCTATTGACAAGCCTAGCTCACATACACTAAGAATTTGTTATAATTCAAAGTGCAGACTTATGGTGTGAGGACTCTAGTCACCGTGTATATTTGGAAGAAAAGGCCCATAGCCTCTATCCTAGAACATGTTCAGGCCCAATAAGTACACAGTAGGCGTTTGTCTTTTATTTAGTCACAACTGGGCCTATTGAGAATAAACAACCTCACCTAGCAGCCCAAGTTTGACTTCATTGGGCCTCAGACAATGTGGGAAGCACACTTCTCAATTGGGCTTGTCTAAAATAATGTTTGGGCCGATTAAGAGGTGTTAGGCTTCACTTATTTAAAAAAATTTATAAGTTTCAAAATTTTATAAATTATTATTAAAGTTTTGATATGCATAGTCTTATTTTAGAAATAAGCCCGTAACATTTTGGATAAAATAACATTTTAAATTTTATAAAATATTAATAATAATAATTTAATAATTAATATAGTTAAAATTAAAATTTTTTGTTAAGATCTTAAACAGTAGTTAGAAACTCCTTGCATTTTTTAAAAGAACTTATTCTAATATTTTATTTTGAGAGTTTATAAATATTTTCTAAGAAAAAACTATCAAACATTTTATCATACTTTATAAGCGATCAAATACCTTATAAAATATTGTGAAAAGCTTACAAGCTTACCTAAACACCCTCCAAATGAATATTTTCTTTTTCAGAATATATTTACATGTCTTTATATTTAAAGCTATTATTTTTTTTTTGTAAATTTTATTGTAGAAATAATAAAAATATATGTATATATATGTGTGTGTGAAAAAATGAAAAATTTTGGGGGATAATGAATGATAGAAAGGGATTTTTGTATTTTAGTATTTTAGAGGAAAAATGAATGTATATTTGGTTATATTTTGACAAAACAATTTTATTTTTCCAAAACAAAACCAAACACTCCCATTGTTTATGAGATAAACTTACATGAGACGTTTTATAATTATTACAACAAATTAATAATTTAATTAATTCAAATAAAAGATAAGTGTAATTAAACCCAACAAAATAGATCAAGAGACCCCCTATTTAGTCTTGTCCAATGTCTAAATCACTGAGAAAGATTAGCCACAATTTTAGGGTCACTTGTTTTCCTTTGTCAAGAGGAACTTTGCTAACTTTTTACTACTAAACACAAAATTCATTTCACCTAAATTATTTTATTTTTGTCCTCTTCATAACCTTTAAATTCAATCTTTTTGAAAAATGTGTCCTCTTTATGTTCTTAAAAAAAAAGATCAAATCATGGGTCCAGCCAATTTAGCTTGAATTTTAATCTTCTCCATGCAAAGTCCAAATCCCTCCAAATTTTTCCAGATTTAAAGGATAATATCCCATCTACTTATAATATGGTCCCAAACAGAACAATTTCACGGACTTGTAAATGCAAGAAAACTGCCATTTAGGTAGAAGATAACAGCAACCTCTTCATCTTTTCATGTCTTTCCAGAACAAATGCCATTTATCAAATCTTGTCTCTTTGTTCAACATGCACAGCTGTTTCCTCAGATGGACCTCCCAATCACCTCCTGCTACCTGTCACTCTGGCCCCACCATCACCTCCCACCCCCCACAAGTTGTGATATGGCTCCAGTCCACAATCATTCATTCAATCATCCCATCAAGAAAAAATGCATTTATTTCAGTAACCTTGTATAAAGATTTGATTTTTGTGCCAAAAACAGTAGCAGGGCCATTATTTCCTCATCATTAATGGCTTACTCCATAAGTCCATATTTGGTCCTTGTTTTTACCATATTTATGGCATTTTCATCATCACTGGCCATAGGGAAGAACTTGCCAGCCTCTACTATTTCTGCTGCACCTGCATTGTTGCCTGATCCTATTGCTCCACAATCTGCACCACCAGCATTATCTCCAGATATAACTCCTCTTTTTCCTTCACCTGGGGGCCCTGAGCTTTCCCCTAGTGAATCCTCACTCCCCCTTATCCCCTCAAGTCCTAGCCCACCAAACCCTGATGCGATGGTGGCTCCTGGCCCCGGTATGGCATTTGGGCCGTCTGGGCTGTTGCAAGATTCCTCAACAGTTAGGTTGAATATGCCATGGTTCTTGAGCTCAATGGTGCTTGTATTTGGTGGCATTTGGGTAAATGCAGGTTTATAGTGCACAAGATTGAAGGCAAGTTGGTTTGTCTTCGGTTATGAGGTGTGGAGCATTTGATCTGTGGACAGGCTCTAATGAAATTTATGTTAGATTCCTACTTTTCTCTGTGTAGTGATATTTGTGCCCTTCATGAATCATTTGGTTGTTTTTCATGTTTAGTAGTGTATCGATGTGCTTCAAAGACCCCTGTTTTCTTCTTCCTTTAATCTTTGATCTTGTTCTTATTGCTTTGTGAAAGTTCTGTCTACTCACAATACTCAGGCACAAGCAGAACCGCACATCACATCAGAATGACAGAATGGCAGAATGGCAAAACATGGAAATTTAACACCATAACGTTGGATGAATCATAGCCCACTACAACCTTGTTTTTGCCTTCTATATATGAGAAAAATAACAATACATTTCAGGTACTAATCAGTTATTGAATGGAAATAAAAGCAGCTGCACACATAAAAGAATAGACAAAAAATACAATTGATAGTTGATGTTAGTTTAGATAGAATCCCTACAGCAATCTGAACATTGAAATAAATTCCTACATAAAATATATATAAACCTACAGTAATATGTATATAGATGTAACACAATAGAGCAAACACAAAATGACACTCTAAACAGCGACTACATTGGCCGGTGACTTTGCAAATCCACTGAACAACCTCCCAAGGAAACCCTCTTTCAGTTTGTTGTACTCAGGTTGATTTTCCTTCTTGGGAGTGTCCTTGGGAAGAAGACACTTTCTCAGCTTCACATTCTCTTCCCTGAGCAAGTCCATGGCTAAACTTAGTTGCCTGATGACTTCCCTTTTCTCTTCATCCTTCTGTATCAGTTGCTCCTTTTGAACCTTGTTTTCTTCTCTAAGTCTCTCTAATTCATCCCTCAGCCTTATGAGTTCCTCATTGCCAGCACCACTTGACACTTCCTCTGCATCAGATTCATTGTGATCTTGCAGCTTTTCTTCTTCTTCCACTTCTGGATCATCAACCTCAGACTCTTGATCAGACTCCTCCGGCCCATAGGCCTCAGAGTAGCTATCATATGCTTTATCATTCAAGCTCAATGACTTCTCCAGCCGATATTTGGCAAAAGATAATGGAGACGACCATGGCGTTGGGAGACGAGTCCCGGGTTCCGATTTGACTTGATCGTATCGCTCAGCCAGCGAACGATGAGTTCGATAGAAATCTTCAACCATGCTAATCAGCTCAGGTCTCTTCTTGTAATACATTTCTGCCCGTTGGGCAAAGGAATCTGCTTCTTCCTCTATCAGCTTCAGCATTTTCTTTGTTTTCTCATCAAGATCTGCCAAGAATTTAAAGAATCATGAAATCAAAGATAGTTTCTTGAAGAATACCAACAGATTGTGGGCCAAGAATCCTACACTGGGTGGTCCCATGTTGATCCAACAGCTCAACCCATAATAAAGTTTGTCTTAATACCACTTAGATTCTTCAGGCACACCAAATTCTTTACAAGCCCAATGGAAAGAAACAAGATTTCGACCAGAAAAAGTGTTACTTTTATCTACTTACAAGCCAACTTCTTTGCAGAAAGTAAACACATAGCAGAGGCACATGCAAAACTGTACAGACAAAATATTTTCAAAATTCAAATACAGATATATCTCAAACGGTCAAATAATAAGTCTAAAGTAGAAAAAAGTGAAATACATTCAAAATTGCTCGCTCAAAGTACAAGCCCTTCAAATTATTAATCTAAAGAAATTCATCCAAGAAATTAACAAAGAAAGAAAAAGAGAATTCAAGTGAGGATCTGAGGATCACCTGCAAGTGTAGACTGAAGCCAAGGGGACCGATTTAAATTGCCCTTGTTGTGACTGTCAAACCACCACCAGTGTGATGTTTCCTTGTTCGTTACCTCCACCATTTTTCCTTCTTTACCTTCAAAAATATGGAAATTCACAACCCGATTTCCTTAGATCAAATTCGAGAGGGAAAATATAAAAAGAAACACAACGAGAGCAAGAAGATAGGACACAAAAGATCAAGCAAATTTAAATAAAAAAATCGCCATTATTCACTATGTAGAAATGTGCATTCATAACATCAGTCCAATAAATTAAATCATTTAAGCTAAGCTAACGCATCTCAAGTTCTCAACAATTAAGAGATAATATGAATATTCTCTGCAAACCCAATTTAACCATAAATAGACGAAAACACCGTAAGCCAGTCCAGTTCTAGCACACAGTGACACATCCACTGCGTGCAAACAAGATGTATAAATAAAAACTGTATGCATATGCAACCGCAAGAACAAGAGCAAAATCTTCTCTTT
>JACGDI010000617.1:134245-148150 GCA_014898725.1 Jacaranda copaia | reverse complement strand
AGCTAATTTCCTCTTATTAATAATTATCACAAAATACAAAAATTCAAAATTTAACAAATCCTAAATATGAACTAAATACAAAGAAAATTAGAAAATACACATTCAACATGGCCCAATTCTCGTAAGTAATAAATCACATATACAATTCATGAAGTACAATAATAATTTTATGTTAAATCATATTTTATTGATTTACACTTGAAATTCTATCCGTGGAGATCCACGCACACACATATAGCTTCTCTATTGCCTGTAAATCCCAATCCAGGAAACATGTGGCACTGGACAGGGCCGGTGCATTGAATCATTCCTCATGCAAGCGCCTCTAAAAGCACAAACATATCGAGATAATCTTATAAAAGATTAATTATGGGAAAGAATTGTTACCTGGCGCTTCCGGTTGAGTTTGCCAACACGCAATACTCATAGACTTCTTTGCGAGTTTTTAACAGGTGGTTTAATGACATAAATCTTTTATATAATATAATAAATTAAAATTTTAAATTTTAATACATTTTTATTATAAATATATATATATATATATATATAATTTGAAAAAATAGTGTAGAATTTATTGTGAGATTGAATAAAAAAAAAGGAAAATGTGTTTTTCAATATTATTATTATTGTTATTATAGGAAGGAGATTAACATTGCGTAATTCTAATCAAATTTCTTATATAAGATGAAATATTAGGAATTTGAATTCTAATAAACTTCAAATATATATGCATTTAAACATGACAAATAGTATAGACCTCTTTGCACAGTTGGATAAAATAGAGACGGGATCTATTTATTTGATGCTGCTGAGAGCTGCGTATCGAGAAAAAGGGAGTTGTACTACGGGTAAATCGATCAGGGAGGTCGAGTACTCGGGTTTGTGTATAACTTGGGGCTTGAGATCTGCAATCACAACACACGTTAAACTAGGCGAGGTGTCCCCAGTTAAGGCACTTCGACGCTCAAGTTAGTTCTGACTTTTGCCTTTGCCAGGGGGTTGGTGGTCATTCCATGTCTAGATCCCAGTACTGTGTTAGGTGGCTAAATCTCCTATTTACCCAGATAAACAGTGCTAATGGAGGCGCGTCTCTGCCAAAGTTGTTAGCAGGGTTGGCAAAATTGTCAGAGTTGATAGCAGCAGCTATACCGGCAAAATTGTCATTAATGCGGAGGCGTGCAACCTGTCAGACTAATAAACACGGTAGGGATCCGAGTCAACACCAAAGTGGGTCTTGAGGTGGATACATGTCGACCAGACTCGAATATTTGAACTTCTTGAGTGATCCTGAGGTCGATACAGGTCGACCGTAGGCTCTACCAAATGAGGTTGATACTGGTTGACTAAATAGACTTACCGTTGGACCTCCTGCGCTATCTCATTTTGTGTTGGGTCTATTGAGTTATCCCATATCATTATTAATACCATTATTATATATATGTACAGGAAGGAGATAAACATTATGTAATTCCGATCAAATTTTAATTTTTTAGAATTTTTAATTTCAAAATTATTATCAATTATTTATTATTAAATTTGATATATATATATATATATTTTTTATTTATACACATGTACATCAGGAATTCATTAAGGCTCAAACTCCTAGCCTCTCACATTATGTGGAAAATTTATGTTGTTGGGCCACAAGTCACTCGGCATTAAATTTGATATTAACCTACACTTATTTATTCCCATAAAATATTCATAGATTTGGAGATTTTCTTTTTTTATTAGACCAAATAATTTATTAGTTATATAAAAAAAATTGATTGCATTTTATCTATATAATCCCCTTTAGCAGAATAGGGTACATTAAAAAAACGATTGCATTATATTTAAATATTTCTAAGAATTTCTTATTTTTTAAATTGAAAAAAATAGTTATTTGTTTATTTTTTAATTAAAAATATCAAAAATTGATTGCATTTTATTTGAAAAGAAATTATCGTATTTTGTTTAGATATTTTTTAGATTTTTGATATCATTTTCTTGGTTAAAATAAATCAGTTCTTTAGTATTTTTAAAATTTTTAGTTTTTATTGTTTAATTAAAGAATTATCATTGGTTGTTGGTTATTATGTTTTATAGTAGTTACTATTTATGGAAATGGAGTCTTTTAATCATAATTCTATAATTTTGACCAAAATTTAAATTTTTACAAAATTGAACTTGTTCAACTGTTTAGAATAATTTCATTTATTGCTTAACATTAATTATAGATTTCTTGATTTTTCTAATCATCAAATTACGTCAAGTTACAAAATTTAAGGAGCATTTAATATATTCTTGAAATTTATTCACACACATATACATTTATTTCATTTTAATATAAAAAGATGGCCTTCTTGACCAATCTTATATTTTGTTTGATTAACTGTTAAATTATTAGAATTTATTATTTTTAATTATTTCAAATAATTACAAATATTGCTTAACATTAGTTTTAAGTTTCTTGCTTTTTTAAATTATTGAAATATGTCATTGATCAAAATTATAATCTTTTAGTGCACTTTTCGAACCCTTTCACACAAACATAAATTATATTTTTTAAACAAAAACTAATATAATTTACACAATTACTATAGAAATATTTTAATTAAAATTAACCAGTGAATGAAATTTAACGATCTATGGAAAAATGCAGCACATGTACTTCTCAATTTGCCACCATGGAAATTGGAAAGTGACTTCCTCGACACTATCATTCCCCTCGCGGAAAAACCCAAGTCACAAAGCAGCAAAAAAGTACTCACAAAATTCGTAGAGCATAATTTCCCCAACCCTAACTATACGTTTTATTCTCTATTCTCTGAGCAATCCAGCTCTGATAATTAGACAAATGGGTTTTACGCCCTAACCTGAACATCCTTTCACTTCTCGCCTTGAAAAAAAGTTCGCCTTTTTCGTTTTTGTCAAGGATAATTGTTTTTGTAAAGCAACAATGTAAAAAGAATCTTGTTTTTGGAGGGATTGCCCATTTGGTTGTGTACAGATCTGTGTTGCTCTCGATCTTTGGAGGGTTCTTTTTGGAAATGCTGATTTTTCTTGATATGGGTTTGTTGCGCTTAGATTGTATATGTGTGTAGATATTCCTTCTACTTTGGATTTTTGTTTTGTCAAGAATTAGAACATTAGGTTTGGAACTGTGTGTGAAACATTTCTCTCTGTTACCCGCCGTTCTTGAACTACTTTGTTATGCTACAAAGCTTGCTTTTGTCGGGGTTTTAGAAGAAAACTTTTAGCATGTTTTCTGTGCGCAAGCAGCTTGATTTCCGGGTGTTACAATCTACCGTTTAAAAACAATTTTTAACGGGCACGGGTTTGATGATATTCCATCAAAGTTTAGATTTTTAGGCTTTATCTTTAGAGGGTATTGCTAATTTGTTTGGATTGATTGCAATCGGTGGAGAAAGATTTGGGTTTTGGAGTTTTAACATAGCATTATGTCGTTTAGGTGCATAATACAGGATATGAAGGGTGAGTTTGGTAGCATATCTAGGAAGGGGTTTGAAGGGAGGTTTGGTTATGGAATGAGGTCAAGGTCTCATAGGGTAGTCGAGGATTCTTCAGTGACTGTTGTAGATGCTCTCAGGCAGAGTTGCTGGGCGAATATGCCACCGGAGCTCTTGAGGGATGTGCTAATGCGGATTGAGGAATCTGAATGTTCGTGGCCCCCAAGAATGCATGTGGTTGCTTGTGCTGGTGTTTGTAGGAGCTGGAGAGAAATCATGAAAGAAATAGTCCAAACCTTGGAAGTCTCTGGGAAGTTGACATTTCCCGTTTCTCTGAAGCAGGTATGTGTTACGGTGCTTGATGTCCTCTGTCTCCATGACGATGTTATGTATTTTATTCATCTTCCTTTGTTTATATTTGGTTAATACATTAATATTTAGAGTTCTCCATTTAGATTCTCTCACCTTCATATCGTGAACAATGAACATTGTAACAGAACCTGATCAGTTAAGCCTGATGCAACTGTAGCTACTGTTGTATTGATTTGCTCTTTCTTGTTGGGGTAATATATCAAGTCGAAATAAGTAACAATGTTCATCAGAAAAAAAAAAATCACTATGAGGGTTATTTGAGATGCTTGCTAATTATTTTGTTCGCATATCAAGTACAATTGAGAAGTGGATTTGTTCTAAAGGGTGAAGACTGGGCTTGTGGCCTTGTAAAAATGTCGGGATGGGAGTATTTCAGTGGATATCTGCTCTGATATTGTATGCCTTCTGTGTTCTCTCAACTTGTGGACTCCATTCTATCAACACAATGCTTCATAGGTCATTATTGCGATCCTACATGTTTTTCAAGGCTTGATTACATTGATTATATAGAAAACAGATGCTTGCCGTAGTAGCTTGTAATCAGGAATTTCCTATAAATGCTAATAAATTTTGCTTTGAATTTGAGGAGAAAATATTATTTTCAGGCTAGAAGGGATGGTTAATAATTTACGGTGCTTATGGTTTTATTCCACTTTTTTTTCAGCTGCATGCCGATAGACCATGACCATATCTTAAGGGTATATATTAGCCAGGCCCACTTAAGTTTACACAATGTTTTTAGTTATATATTGCACAGGATGCATTCATAAAATAGTCTTGCGAATCTTGCATCCAACAATGAGAAAATATTGCACTCTAGTCACTTTCTTGCTTAGGGCAGTCTGCTGTTGTTAGCAAAAACATTACATTAGTGCTCAGCTTACTATCAGAGAGATAATGACAGATGCAATTCTGTCGAAAGGAAGATTTTGTCTCCTTTAGGGCTCCATGTTCAAATGTATGGAACTGTGGGTACTAATTCAATGTTATACAGCCAATAAAAATTGATTTGGTGCATACATGGATGCCTACACTGTGTTTGTTGAAAAAACTCTAAGATTGTTCATATTTCTAGGCATCCTTTTCTGTTTTTCTTTTCCCTTTCTTCGATTGTAGTAAAGCAATCAGAGAAATGATAAAGTGACAATGTTTCGTTCTTCAAACTTATATGCATAGAAAAGCGTCCTTTTCAAGTTGAAAACCTGTTGGTTGAATCCAAATTGTGCAAGCCTGTCTTATATCAAATCCTTTATTCCTTTATTGCTCTACAGGGTAAGGGGTCCTTGAAGATAGCCCATCTTGTGAATTTCATGGCAGACAGTGCACATTTGTCTCATTTGAAGTTTTCAACTAGGGAGAAATTTAATGTACCTATGATAAATGTGGTTGTAAAGTGGGAGATATTTCTGTGTGATTGATTTTCTGTAGTGGCGATTGTCATGAATAGAATTTAACAATTTGTATACCTTCATGAGAAATCTTTTAGTTGATACAAAATAAATGTAGCATGGCCGTGAACAATTGTTAGTTTGTGCATGATTTGTAACCCTCCATTCTTCTTGTTCATATCTGCCTCTCTTAAGCATGTGCCGAGATAACTTTTTTAATTGTTTCTGCAGCCTGGTCCAAGAAACACTTTAATTCAATGTTTCATAAAGCGGAACCACAACAATCAAAACTATCACCTGTACCTCAATTTGAGCCAAGGTAAACCATAACGTATTTCTATATGGACTCAGATCTTCTGTAACACCTAATCTTTGTTCACCATCAGGTAAATAGCCAAATAATTTTGATTATAAATCTTGTTACCCTGTTCTAAACTTTTAATTTGCACAAGACAGTGGGTTCGGCTTCTCAAGCTGCATTGCTTCATTCTTGACATCTTTCTCTTTCAACAGCTTCTAATGATGATGGCAAATTCCTTCTCGCTGCTCGAAGATGTAGAAGGCCAACTTATACTGACTACATAATATCTCTAAATGCTGATGATGTATCAAAAGGCAGCAGCGGCTACATTGGGAAGTTGAGGTAAATTCAACTCACTGACAAAGTTGCCTTCCTAAACATTGCAGATTAAACTTATTCATTTCTGCAAAAACAGGTCTAATTTTTTGGGGACCAAATTCACAATCTATGATGCTCAGCCGCCAAATACCGGAGCTAAAGTTACTAAATCGCATTCCACCAGAATAGTTGGAATGAGACAAGTCTCTCCCAGGGTCCCAGCTGGCAACTATCCTGTGGCCCACATTTCATATGAATTGAACGTCTTGGGCTCAAGGTGAGAGATTAACCCCTCTTGACAGACTTTTTATTCTGAAATTAATTAATAACTGTGTTGTTTTAGGATCAACATAATTGAGTGAAATGAGAATCACTGTGTTGCTAACACATTTAAAAATGATTATTCCCTGTACAGTGCCTTTTCCTGCTAATGTAAATAGCTATCATTTTACAGGGGTCCGAGGCGGATGCAATGCGTCATGGATAGTATACCAGCTTCTGCAGTTGAACCACAAGGTGTGGCTCCCACACAAACTGAACTTCTGGCTGGGAACCTGGATTCCTTTCCTTCACTCCCATTTTTTAGATCAAAATCAACTCGCACAGATAGTTTCCGATCTAGCGCTGGAACTTTCTTGACAGACAAAGATGAAATGCTAGTATTGAAAAACAAGGCTCCTAGATGGCACGAACAACTCCAGTGCTGGTGTCTCAACTTCAACGGACGTGTAACAGTTGCTTCAGTGAAGAACTTTCAGCTGGTTGCATCTCTTGAGAATGCGAACGGCGAACAAGGGCAGGAGAATGTCGTTCTCCAATTTGGGAAAGTGGGAAAGGATATTTTCACCATGGACTATCAGTATCCGATCTCTGCTTTCCAGGCGTTTGCCATTTGTCTTAGCAGCTTTGACACCAAAATTGCTTGTGAATGACATCAAGTGCCATGCTGGTCTCACTTTTTAACAGCAATATCTGAATTGACCACCGCTGGACTTGTTTTCAATTTATTGTTCCTTTAGAGACGTGTTTGTTTGAGATGGACTTTATTGGCTTTTGGTGCTATCTCATTAATGAATACATGACTTGACAGATGCTGGAGGGTGCTCGTCGAGAATAGAGTACCACCAACAAATGCACTAATTCAGGGTCAATAATGAACTTGGGCCCTTACTGCTGGCTGGCTGGCCAGAAAGGGCAGCCAATTCATGTTTGGCTTTTTTGGTCGTTTACACCATGGGCTTGTGGTCTACAATGTCTGTTGTTTTAGTAGCTTGATTTCTCAGCCATTCTCTGAAATTTTTGGTGTCGTATCCAATTGGTTTTGGATATCTCTTATGGAGCTATTTAATCTTTGATTGCAGATTCATGTCCGCTTATTCAGGTTGTTTGTGTAATGCTTTTGTATTATGGTTCCTACTGTAGCCTTTCTATTTTCATGGGAACCCACCAGAAAAGGGGATGATCTTGTACATGAATAAGTGCTTTTTCCGTGATATTATGATTGATACTGAGTTGTGGTGCACAATTTTCATGAGTTCATTTTTACTAGAACCAACTTGTTCAGTAGCTACAGCCTGTATGGCATATTTCCAAATTTTACTGGGTTCTTATATTCTGATACCCTCTTCATTTTGGTTGTCGAAAGAGAACCACAACATCAAAGTTCAAATAATTTTAGCTAAAAGATGCTTCTGATATTTTCTATTATTGAAAAGCCAGTTCCTTCAGAAAATCAACTGCAGCCTGGGTGTAACAAACCAAAGAAAAATGTGATATTCTTTCCTGCAATATTTTCCTTCTCAGCAAAGGCTGGAAACATATAATAATAATGACAGGTAAGCCCAAATCAGACTTAACAGATATACAGAAAATAAATGTGACTCCACTCTTGACACACATTAAGCTTACAAACAACAGAAGAATCTGAAAGGGGAAAAAAATAAGAAGGGAACGAAATATACCAAGACATCACCAGCTTAACACACAATTAAACATGACTTCTTTCTGTGAGTCAAGAGAAACATACTGAACAGGTGCACTGCAAGATTGATGCTGTTGAATTCTTGATAAACATATCAGAAAATAAATAAATTCTTTCAACGAAATAATGCGTTCTAGAGACTGCTCCACCACGAAGTAATTACATCTACAATTCCACCAACACACCCATATATCAATTCCCAGGAAGCAGAAAAGGGACCAGGGCCAGAGCCCCAACCTGGCTCCCCAATCTCAGGACCCCAGCCAGGTCCCCCAGATACAGGATACCAGTCAGGCCCTCCTGGTCCATCAGGTCCCATTATCAGATCACCCAAGTGGCAGAAACCCTGGCAATTTGCTGAGTGCCAAATATACAGAGATCCCACAAGAGCTGCAAGGTCTTGATATTCCAAGTCTCAAGCTCAAGAAGCACCAGCAACATTTTATAAGGTGCTTACAAAGTTAGACTGTTGTCACATATATTAAAAAACAGTGGGCGTGAGTTTACTTTTCTAATAAAGTTTCTTAAGTTTATTGTTCTAATAAAGTCTCTTCCACGGATAGAAAATTCAACAGTAAGACAATTCTAAACCATCCAGTCAGTTTGTACACTAAGGGCCCGTTTAATTTTATTTTCACAGTCCATTTTCACATTTTCTACTATTCCATAAATGAAATATCACTTTCCATACATTTTCACCTAAAATTATTTTCATTTTCATTTTCAAAAAACATTTTCCAATAATCTATATATCTTTCTTCTTAATTTCATTGTTTCTATCTCTTCACCTACAACCTCTTAGAGACAGCACAATCATCTTTTCCAACAATCTATTCAAATATAATCTTATTTTCAACTCATTTCCACTAACTAACATTTCAAATTTTAAAAATGATGGAAATGGAAATTGGAAATGAAAATAAAACCAAGTGGGCCCTGACCTACAGTTCTTAGGATACAGAATGCTACTGAGCCCGCAATTCACATGCAAACAATATGATCAGTAAGAAAATGAGAAAAAGCTCTTTGGATGGATAGAACTACCAAATCCCAGTCAAGCAAAAGAGGAAACATCAGTAATGAATGGACAAATTTTCTAGATCAATTAGGTCAGCCAAATGAAAGGGCACAACCGCCTGATCAATAAGGTGAAACTATATATTCAGTATAGACGCCTATGGTTCATACTGCTGATAACGCTAATCATCAAGATTGCTCATTGCAAGACTGCGTAGGATTGCACGCGGCAATAAGCCAAAACCATTCCTACAAAATTAACATGAAATGAAAACAAGGATTTGGATCCAATACTAAACTTCCATCGGCCTTCAAGTAGATTTCAACACAATTACCAAGTTAAGAGCAGCTAATATAGGAAAACAACTACAGTCCAACAAATTCTGAAACCAAAGCTTAGTTTAAACTTGTTAATATTTGACGTTAATTCACTCTAAAACAAAGAACAGAATAGAAAATTGTAGCTCCAGCGAGACTAAAACCTCATCTCCAAAAGCAAACACAGTTACAATATGCAAAACATAAAAATGAATCCTCAAATTCTAATTCGATAAATTTCTTCATCACCATGTTTTTCCCCCATAAATTCAAAACAATTCTCTGCATCAGCAAAACTCAAACAATAAAATTCAAAAGAATAACCCAAATTAGAGATTGGGAAAATATAATCCACCGCAATTCCACGGAAAAAATGGTTTTCTTTTCAAAATCCATTAACATTGAAGGTAAACAAAGAAAAGCATAACATTCAAACGCCAATCACTAAATTGAAGCCTCAGATTAGCATATTGGCACATTCATCATAGCAACAACAACCCCACGGTAACTACCGTGGATGCGCACAACTGTTATTGCAGCTCTTGCCAATAATATTGTCATCACTGGCCCAATGTAATCTCACTCCATTCCAAATCAAAATTGGGAAATTATCCGACAAAATCCTGAGAAAAGAATTGATTAACTAAATCAAGGTATAATTAATTTGGATTTTCTCAAGCATTTCGAAAATTATTGAGATTCCGCAGGCGGCGAACAATAGAATTGATTAGGGTTCACCAAAATGAGGGGTGAGAACTTAGAAATAGAAATACACTCATAATGAGCCCAAAAGCCCATATTATATGGTTTGGGTTAGTATGCGGCCCATATATACTTCTGTAGCCCAAATTCTCAATATATACCTTTGTTTATTGGCTTGTAGCCCAAACGGTATTTGTGTACCTTATTAAGTGAGAAATCTTGTATTTGATCTATAATGAGCGCGTTATGCACTTTATATGCTTTCTATGTCTTTATATTTTAATTATTTGATTTGAAAATACAGATTTATTTAGTTTCAAAATAGAAATATATTGTTTTGTTGGAAGGATAACATTTTGTCATTTGTGATGCTTTCTCAAAATAAATAAATAAATAAAATACTAACAAATATAATTAATACTAATATTTACAATTATGAAGAATTCACAATGCATATCTATTTAATATTTTAAAATCATCGCCCAAGTAAATGTTGTGTGGGTCTTTTCGGTGAGCCCTATCTTCGATGCTATGTTTGAATCAAGGAATTCAGTGAGAAAAAAGCAAAAGAAAATGTGAATGTACAAAAATTACAACACAAAATTACATCTTTGGACATATTAAAATTTTTTTTTAATATTTTCTTTACTAAAATTCAAGATTCAAACATAGGGTATGTGTCCGTTCAGACACCCATAACAATTATCGTATAAATGTAGTTTTTTCTTATTGGTTACAATAATGACCATACATTTTCTGCAATGTCACTTTTTGGACCATTGTACAACTTTCGTAAGTGGTCCATCTTACGTTAGAGGTGGAAGGGAAATTGTAAAATGAAGATCAATGATTGAAACGAAGCCCGTGGATTTGGGTTGAGGACCACATTGGTCTTCGGATAACAAGAAAGGATAAAACAAAATAAAAAAGTGTATTTGGGCCCGTAGTGAAAACCCACCAAAAGAATTTAATGGTGCCATTGTCACACATAGCTCATTTTCTATAGTGGCTTTTTTTTCCACGTAACACATCTCTAAATTTTATTTATTTATGCATACGAACATTAAGAGCTCGTTAAATACAAATGTATAATATTATATTTTATATATAAATTAATATTGTTGTACCAAATGAACACTCGACCACCTCCGAACTTGAAAAAATAAGGGATTTTTTTTCCCTTGATGTACGTTGTGTCATTTTTCCTTAAGTAGATAATTTAAGCAAATATGAAAGGGAACTCATTTTTGACATTGTTAAACTAATTATTGGAGCATGAAATTCAAAGAAAACATGGGAACTTCTTTTCTATAGAGTTTTTCAGATGTCTCAAATGGATGACAAATCAAGCATTTATAAAAGTTAGGTGTATGAGCAATACTTTTATGTAATATTTTGCATAGTTTAATGTAAAATATATATATTTGTGGACTCATATACGTTTAAATAACTTTTTTATGAGTCCAGATGTCTATTATGTCATTTATGGATTTTTTATCGATACATTCAAATAAATTACTATGAAAAGAAAAAAAATTAATTGAGAGTTTCAAATAATTCGAATATTATGTAATTTTTCTATTGAGGGATACAAATCCATTAATCATTACAATAATTACAAGTTAAATTCAAAAAATATTAAACAATTCAAACCCATTATGACTCAAAAAATATTTTAAGAACTACAATGCAAATTTTTTTTATTATGTCCAATATTTATTATTATTTTAAAAATATAGCATTTCCTTCTCTTAATCATATATTTTATAAACCCAATCAAGCATAAGCTTGTGAATTATTCAGTAAAATTAAATAAAGGTCAACATTTGGGAAGAAAGAATAGAGAGAAAATGACGCATGATTTTTGGAAATTAGTGAATTTTGTACTTATTCAATTGGCATGCTTGCGAAAATTGACTAAAATCACATGCTTGACTATGATTATTGCATATCTTTTCAACTTCAACTTGTAATCACGTAAAGAATTTTGGGTCTAGAGATGTAATATATTCTCATGATGTCAAAAGTTTTGGTCCGAGGATAAGTATTAGGAATTTGGAGGGTTTTGGTAATTATAGGAGTTTATTGCTAGTCCCACGTTTAAAAATTTAAGATTAGGCCAATGAGAACTTTGCATTTGTAATGCGTTTAGACCAATGAATAGTCATGTGATTTGAAGAGAACTAGGAAATCACATGAGTAATTTGAGTTGGTGCTCAAGTTGACCCAACATGCAAATTTTGATTTGGGATCAGATCAGGTCAAGTCGAATTGGGTTGGATTACATAGTTTATGTACAGTTATAGAAATTCATACACCTACACAAAGAGTAACAAGAGATGAAACTAAGAGATATGTATTAGGATCTTATAAAGTTCCAGAAATCAAGATATTATTCTCAAATTTGGCGGGTTTTGGTAATTATAGGGCTTTGGAAGATTTATAATACTCATATTGAATCTTGATAGTGAGATGGTAAGATGCTATACGGATTGGATGAATGGCTTAAATTTTGGATCAGATGCAGGTCTCAATTATAGCAGTCATGATATACCTAAAAACGCGTGATTTCTTACATGCTATGCATTAAATTTAAATGATGGAGGGCAAAATTTTCTTTTGAACCTCCCAACATTTAAAAAAAAAAAAGAATTTAAAGCTAGCTCAAAATTTGCTGGACTTAGAAAAGAAAATGAAAATGTCACACTCCCCATAGACCTAATCACTAATCATTAATCATTAATCATTAATCAAAATTTGTGATTTCAAATCAATTTAGCACCGAAAAGGGTTGGTTCAAGTTTGACATTTCTTTTTAACAACTTTGAATAAAAGAGCCCTTTCTTGACGGAAAAAAAAACTGCACCACAGCCGGCATTGATTTGAATCCAATTTTTAGATCACATTAAATGATCCAATTATGCAAACTCAATTTTTTTTTTTGAAAAAATATTATAAATGATGGAATTTATCCTTTTAATAAATTAATATTATTATATTATCAAATAAAATAAATTAAAGTACAAATTATATAATCAAATGCATATAATGTGCACAATAGCACATATTCGAATCGAATAAGAAGATTTTTACATAATAAGGGAAACTGATACCACTGAATCAAAAAAAAAGTGATTATTAATTGCAATTGATTACTTAATTATATATCTCAATGAATTAACACGTCAAAAAATAATAAAATGTTTAAAATGAGTTTATTTGTTATAATAAAATTAATTTTTTTTGAATACTTTTGGTAGGCGTGAGTCCATTAACATGCCGACTGCACTTTTAGATCAAATCAAAGAATCGATTTTGATTATTTAAATGGTGAACTTTGGAAAATAGTTAACGATCATAGCATGAAGCGTAGGCCTGCAAGGAAATTAAGGGCGTGTTTGTCGGTGATCATCAAATCATAAATTCGCCCATTTTGGTACGTATGTTAAAATAAAATGTTAAATTTAAATATATAATTATATTACAAAATGAAATATTGACACTATTATATATAATTTAATAATTACAATTTGGGAAATGTTAGGACAAAAGAAAAGAATACAATATATATATATATATAAAATCTCAAATTTATTTTGTTGTTAAAGAAAACAATGAAAAAAAAAAGTGATGGAAGTGTATGAAAATGAGAGTGAGTATTTCAATTTGAGGAAAATTCGTTCTCCTCAAATACACTATATTTTCTCTTGACTTTTCCTTTTTTAAGTATTTTCTTTACCAACTAAACAACCAAAGTTATTTTGGTTAGTATTTTCTTTTTTTTTTCTCACCAAAATCCACGAACCAAACATAGTGTAAAAAAGGAAGATATTTATTTTGAAATGACTGTCATCTTCCTATTATCGATTGAAATAAGTATCATATTCTTTTCACGTTCAATCGACACTGACCCTAGTTTTGCTTGCAATCCTTAGAGTTCATAATTATTGCGTGTAAATATATTAATGACAAGAAAGACATTTTTTTATATACAACTATACTATTACTTGCTTGCTTATTTTTCTAAGTTTGATTGAGGAAAAGTTAGGATGA
>JACGDI010000617.1:88927-134145 GCA_014898725.1 Jacaranda copaia | reverse complement strand
TGGGATATACAATTTTATCACATATTATTATTCATTTTATTAGAATAGTAATGAACATTTAAGTTCATATAAATATTAAAAATCTGTGTTTATATGTGTAATTTTCATGATTAATTAATCTGCCGCATCCTATGAGCTTATTTATCGTATCAACCAAACAATAACACAACAATAAAATATCACACAAATTATTACACAATAAAAATAATTATGAGTAACTTAAAAATTCAACCAAACTAGCCCTTTAAGTATTACTTATCCAAAGTTGATTTTTTAAATAATTAAGTTATTTTAAATTCAATAAAAAAGATCAAATCAAAACCATCCACGACACTACGAATTTATTTATGTTGTGTTTATACAATATTTATATTATGTTTTGATATTGTTTTTTTATTAATGAAGAAGACAAAAACCTTTAAGTGGGAATTAAGCACATAATGACACGTTGTTATGTGAAGTGGGTTTTAATTAAATTCCACATGATTAGTGGGTCCAAAGTATTTACTCCACGGGGTTTGCTCTATTTATTGTGTTTATTTGTTGATTCACTCATTGTAAGGGGCCCGGCCCTGACCCAGAACCAGACCCTGACCCTGACCCTGCCTCGTTATCCACAACCTTTTTCCTTTTCATTTGTCATTAATTCGCTTACATTTACTTTACGTAAAAAAAGTTAGAGGATGCAGTTTGGTGGGTCCTACAATTTTTTCAACTCACCGGAAGTTTATTGGTGGGATGTGTGAAAATGAAATTCTAAAAATTTTAATAAATTTATATAGCACATCCAAATTATCTTTATATACATAATATTTATCTCTTTCATATAAATACGTTCTTTCTCTTGCTTGATTGATTGGTATGAGAAAGTGCTGGTTTATTAAGTTTTGAAGAGTTAATAGTTTATTAAACATAGTTATAAATAGGTAGTTTAATGATAAATTCTTATTTTTTAAATGGATCAATTACAAATTTGAATAACATATAAAATAAATTAGGAAATCAATTATGATTTTCTCCGAAAGAATGATATATAATTAGACATTTTACTCTCGATGAATATATGCTGCAATAAAGTGAATATCCAGGGCCGGTTGGATTTAAAATATTGTTTAGATGTTTTATTTAAAATGTAATGATTATGTATTGTTAAAAATGAGTTATATTTGAAAAATATGGTATTTTTATATTAAAAATCGTGCAAATGTGAGTAAGAGAAAATAAAAGGTGCAAATAGAGAGAGAGTATAAGAGTTTGTTTGAAAGATATTTTAAAAATAAAAATATTTGTGAAAATAGAGAAAAAATTGATAGCTTTCTATTTTATTTTCAATAAAAAATGAAAATGAGCTCAGAATACAAAAATAAAACAGATTATTAAAAATGAGTAATGATTAATAATCAACAAAAATTAAAGTTTCTTACATATATATATATATATATGATGTATAACGAGCTATATGAAGTGAAAATTTCATCAAATAGGGTCACCCCATCCTTTATAAATTAAATAGTCTAATGGAGAAAATTTTTATTAAAAAGAATAGGAAAAATTCCACAACCCCAAGCATAAACGTCAATAATAGGTGGTGGAAAGGGGTGGTCAAGAAAAAGGATAATCATTAATGGAATATTGCGTATGCCAATAGGCACATACAAATTATTGGAAGGCAAAAGATGATTAGAAAGAGAGCTACAACAATATGCATATCAATTGCCTTTTACAACTAATTGGGAGTAGACTTTTGGTTGCAAATCCACCAATCTTTAGAACTCTTCAAATCCAACCAATCAAGGCACTCTCGTGGAACGTGGGGAAATATAATACAACATAGGATGCTAGGATTTGATATCTTATTCTTCAAAAGTAGGTAAGAATACTAGGAAGTAATTACGAACGGTGGTAATTGATTGTTCTGATCGTTCTTTTTTTATTTTTTATGGTGGAAAATAAGT
The DNA here is from genome assembly GCA_014898725.1 of Jacaranda copaia. Classification (NCBI taxonomy): domain Eukaryota; kingdom Viridiplantae; phylum Streptophyta; class Magnoliopsida; order Lamiales; family Bignoniaceae; genus Jacaranda; species Jacaranda copaia. The sequence continues at coordinate 132,190 of JACGDI010000617.1, read as the reverse complement.
TAAGAAGTGGTTGATATGAACTTGTATTAATTGCCGTCAGATTCATTGTATTGTTAAAAGCAATATTGAAAGATACATTAATATAATATATGGTGGAAATTAATTCGATTCGTCAATGCAAATGTGTGGTCACATATGATGCCTAGTGAAGGTTTGCAGGTGCCATTTTGATGCATATAATCTTTGAAGTACTTTCCACTGAAAAGGATGCTTCACTTAGGAAACATTGTAATTGATTATGAAGTACTTGTTCACTGCAATTGTGTTTGAATTATATTCTTGGTGAATTGATGAATCCATAGATATTCACGCAAATTAGGTAGTCCTTGTCCTTGTTGTTGTTATGGATATTATTCACCCAAATTACTTAAATACATAAAATTTTGCATTTTTTCTGGTTAAGGAGAGTTTCGTTTCTTCTATGACATGACTAATTAAACTCACAAGAATAAGATAGTTAAAAGATTTAAAAATATATATAATGAATTAAAAGAAAATAATTAAATAAAAAGACCCAGCTCATGAAGAAAAGCAATAAAACCCTAGAGGGTTTAAACTCATCAAGAAATGAACTATAAATACTAAACCCCAAAGAGAAACTGGATATAATAAATCATTCGCAAGAACTCGCAAACTTCAAGATACTTCGAGAGCTAAAATCTTCCCCCACTGCGATTCAAAGTAAAGAATTTCAAACTTTGCTAACTACCTAAAAAAGTCCCTAACTCTATCTTCATACAATATCACTCAATAATACCTGTTCCGTCACATATTAAAACATTATGAGTAGAAAGCTTACATATAGATTTCAAATGTAATAGTGAAATAACGCATCGACAATATTGTAGTTCTATATATGACGAAGATATGGTCATTATTATTACTGCACCAATTAAAACGATAGTCACATATCTCTTGCATTGTTCCTCGATTGAGACTTTAACTTATTTTACTTAGAAGAATGAGACTTACGTATACGCTTCTCCTCCTCACCTATTCGACACATTTTTGTCTTATCATCCCTTCTCAACCTTAATTTTTTTCCTATGCAGTTCAAACATCATGGTAAATAAGTAAGTTATTTAACCAATTAGGTTGAGGAAGTTTAGTTGAACTTTTATTAAATAATTAGAAGGTCATTAACGTTAATATAATCCAAGTACTTTATAATCACGTGTTTTATAGTAGGATAATTCAGAATTAGTGGCTAACAGTTGGAATTAAGACTAAGACGGCATGTTAATAGAGATTACAATATTAGTCAAGTGCTATTTGCCCCTTAGCTTTATTTCCCAGCAAACCACCTTAATCCGTCGTTTAGTGAAATTCCATGTACAATAGATACATGCACTCCAAGCTCTTTAATTTGTTGTCTTAAATTTGGCACTTGTTGGAGATACGCCAGATTTTTGGTGCAGTATCATTTATTCTAAGTAGCCATTTTGGTCATCTCTACGTCTGTGTTAAAATTTTTATAATATAAAATAAATAAAAATATTTATTTATCTATTTAAATATTTTCATAAATTAAAATAAAAAGTTATTGTAATATTATAATGATGGGGTATAGAGTGGGTAGATTATAAACAGTAGTTACTTTATAAATTATAACCATGAGAATTAATAAAAGATAAAAACAAATGGTATTTTAAACACACCACTCGAAAACGCATCAAACTTTGGCCCGTGCTTTATTCACTGTATAGCTAAGAGCCCGTTTGATTTTGTTTTCTGTAGGTATTTTTATTTTTTAGTGAAAAGAAATAGTAAAAAATTAGTTATAAGTGTGAATTCGAAAATGAAACATTGTTTGGATGTTTTATTGAAAATGAAATAATTGTGTAGGGTTGAAAATGAATTATATTCAGATGTTATAGTATTTTTATATTAAAAGTCATGCAAATAATAGTAAAAGAAAATAAAATATTAAAATAGCGAAAGAGCGTAAGAATATATTTGAAAAAATGTGTTGAAAATAAAAATATCTGTGAAAATAAGGGAGAAGTTGACAGCTTTCTATTTTCATCCTCCAAAGAAAATAAAAAATAGGTTTTGAAAACAAAACCAAACGGGCACTATTTTTTTTTTTTTTTTGGTTCTATATATAAACTATTTAATTATGGATCTAATGTTCTTAGTACATATTCGCGAAGTTGAATAAAAAATAAAATAATATTTAAAATAAAATATTCAAAATGCTTTATATGTTTTTTTTTTTATCTTATTGAAGAGTTTACGTAGATAGAATAATAATATTATCAAAATTTACGATACTGTCATTTTCTAATCAATATTCAACCTAATACTCAAAAAAATTCAAAAAACTTGACCCTTTATCACCTAACACGATAATGTTAATTTTATTGTTTTACATGTATATTCATGCCATATATAAATATAATCTGTTATAATATATTTAAAATTAAAGTGCAATTTTAAATTGAGCAAACCCTATCGACATTTGAAACGCATATGATTACTAAGTCTCGTGTCTATTCCTTTTTTCGTGTGCAAATTTCGCAAATATCTATAATCCATCTAAGTTCATCGAAGTAAGCTACTCTAAACTAATGTTGACCATCTTACAACCTTTGATTTAATTATAATTCATCAAATAAGTACAAGATATCGTAACGTGTAGTCCACGTGCATAAAATAACATTAGACCACCAAGAACGGGGCAAAACCCTATGACAAATAACCCCATAAATAAAATAATAATTCAATAGTACATAGAATTAAATAAAAAAATTACTAACATTTTTATTTAATAAAACTTATTATAAGCCCTAGATTTCATTTCCCCAAAAACATGTAGTCGGGTTGTACTGATATTTTTTATTTTTATTTTTTGAGAGAGAGTATTACAAATGATAAATTTTTTATCCTTCTGACAAATTAATATTTTTTTATTATCAAATTCAACAAATTAATAATTTTTTATTATCAAATTAAATAAATTAAAGTATAAATTACATACAATACACATGAAGTACACAACGCATTCATTTCGAATTAAATATAAAATTTTTCATATAATAAAAAAAATAAATACTACTTAAATTATAAGTTACTAAACTGATGATATTGATATTTGGTGGAATATAAATACAGCAAAGTCCAATCCATCCCACTCGAGTGGGGGAGAGAGATTCCCGGGGAACCATGCGTGGGCTTAATAATTAAATTCAATTATTTAATAATAATTAATTAAATAATTTAATTTTAATCTCATTATCTTACTGCTAAACAAATCAACTTTACGTGCATTACAACTCAGCACATTTCGTACTTGATTGGAAATTAAATAATAACAATCCGATTTGCACCTTAATTTCTGAGCACATAACTCTAATAATTATGAAATTTTTTATTGAAGTAATTGATTAAAAGCAAAAGGGTTGTCAATTCTTACAAGTCCATACAAAATGAGAAAGGGGGTAGGGGTACTAAATTAATATATATATATATATTGGTGAGATAAATTTTTTCGTTAATGATACATATTAAATTATAATAATTATTATTTTATCATAATATAATTTATTAGTGATACAAATTAATAGTTTGAGTTGTTGTCATTAACAATTAGTGAAAAGCTTATAGTGGCAAATTTTTATTGCCACTACAATTTATAATAAAATTTTTATTGTCAGCGCATGATTTTTATATGTGTATTATTAATTATCAATATTGACAAAGTTTAAACACTACTTTTGTCACAATAAAATTGATGGAAATTATTAAGGTGGCAAAATAATTTTTTTTGTTGTTTAATATATATATTTAGTGACAGTTTATGCAGCGTTACTTATTTTTTGTTATTAATTTTTATTTTTATTTCAGTGAAAGAAAAAATGGGACAAATTCATAATTCGTGAATCGATTACTTTAATCCGATTGATACTTTAGGTAATTATAATGACATATTTATCACTTAAACAATAATTATAGTTCAAATTGAATATTTAACAGCTGAAAATTTCTGTAATCACTAATCACGATTTAGGAAACTCGATATCTGGTAATTCCTTATTGATCTTAAATTATTTTTCAGAAAATAAAAAATATAGGAAACTTTTGCAAAATAAATAATTTTTATTTTCACGTTTCTTTTCCTCCTCTTTTATATCATTTATTTTTTGTCCCTTTCTAAACCGACGGCCAAGATACACTCTTGGCTAACTTTATATCCAGGCCATTAAATTCAAATCATTTTTTATTTTTTATTTTTCTAACATACTAAAATTTGTGGTACAGGAGTATCAGCTTTTGGACATAAAAGGGACAGGTCTATGGAGTCCATACTGAGACAATGCCAACCCATTATACCATGTCCCTTTCATGGACTGACAATATTGCCCCTCATTTACTCCAATGAAGGAATTTATTGTCCAAATCTGAGCAAGGGTGATTTCGTCATTAAATTGTCAAGGAATTAGCAATTCTGTACTGGTAACATTTTGTGCAGTGTCCAGTAGTACCCAGTTGATCTAGACGTGGGGACACCTCACTCCTTCTATTAACCACTTTAAAAACGACCTTTTCCTCACTATTCATTTAATCCTATTATGATGTGAACACTTCAATTTAATATCTTTTTCACATTAAGTGATGGGTCTTTGTATGTAATTGAAGTATGACAAGTGCCCAATTGAATTTAATCCCTAGAAAAATTTGAAGGTTTTTTCTTTTTTTGTTTTTTGTGGAACGATCATTTAATTGGTGTAATTTATACGTTTTACATTAAGATTTTATATTATATTCACTGTACTCGATATTTTTTATTTTTCCAGAAAAAATAGACTTGCCCAAGATGATGAACGTCTTTCTATTGCATCAATTCCTCGAATGCAAGACTTGAAACCTGAAAATTGCTCTAGTCCCACATACAACCTATTCTTTTGAGATTCAATTTAGGAGATTTTAATTCACACACATAAATAAATACTGACAAATGAACAAGCAACTATAAATATACCATAAAGAAGGAGAGTTAATACCTTCAAATTCCGACTATCAGAATCATTGGTAATCATCTATCAATCATACAACGGTGAATTTATTTCTAGGCCTTTTACGCTTCAATCATCATATTATTGAAGGTGGTCATACCCAAAGTCGTTATTTAACTATAATGAGGGGGATGATGAAGGCAAAGCTAGTAACTAGAATGAATTTGTAATAAGGTAGTTATATTGAAAGATACAACTGAATCACCTCTTAATATTATTTCTCACAAGCTATTATTCATTCGGGCTACCTCAAATCTATGATAAAAATGATTCTTTGTACCCAATCAATTCTCCTCAATTCGAAAAACTTGATTTAACTAATTAAAACATAAATAGTTATTTGTGGGTGAAAAAAAAACCAAAAGTAATGTTTGGATATGAATGACGTGTTTTGGGAGAATGAATTTTAAGAGTAGGGTCGAGAAATGTGAAATTTGTATTATGAAATGTGATGTATATTTGTTTATATTTTGAAAATAGTAAAAAAAATTATTTTGAAAAAATTTGGTATGTTTATTTATATTATAGAAGGAGACAAATTCTATTATAACAGTCAAATCAATACATTTTTGTTTGATTTTTTTATGTAAAAATGAAATTAAGTATTTTTTTATTATTAAAATAAAAATAAAATATATACGATGCATATATATAATATATATGTTTATATTAAAAAATAAATTTTTTTTAGAGATAATGAAAAATAGAATACGATACTCTGAAAATTTAATTTAACATTTTAAAATTTTGTTTTTTTTATTTTATGTTTAGTTACATATTGAGAAAATAATTCCCAAAATTATTTCCCCAAAATGTAATCAAGCATAGCCAGAGTTTGTTTTGACTGACACTTTGTTACCAGATTCTCGTTTTCCGACAATAATTGCTACTTAAATTCTAGCATTTTTAATGCACAATTTGGTCGGCGGAAATGCAGCTTGCAATGAGTTAATGAGCGGTACGGTGATAAAAGAATTGAAATGGATAGATTGAATTATTTGAAAGCGCAAGCACATCTGCAATTCTCGACCACACACATCTTCTTCACCTGCAATTACATTTTCAACCCCTTGGACTATTTGCTCCAGTGATTAAGCTGTCCCTCCACAGATCCTTCTCACAGCAGCATTGAATTTCACCTCTTACACTAACAGTCCCACTAATTTCCCCGACAATAATTGTTGCGGAAAAACTACTTATGAGTACAAATACCTTAGGTTATGAATGAGACGGATGCGATCGATGCCAGAAAATTTATCGTATTTGTTTATATTAAGTACCGTGGTATTATCAAAAATACCCTCGGAAAATAATGTAATCCACAAATATAATTTTTGAATTTTCGTCTTTTAGATACAAATCAGTTACGTTCGACCGAATACGTGTGTTTAAGGTTGTTTGGGAGATTCTTAAAATTGAATGGCCTAAATTTGGCCGCATCTATTGTGGATATGTACCGAGGGAAATTTTTTATAATTACTTTTTCTATTAAATCTCACGAATAAGTCAGATATATTTTGTACTGTATACTATATTTTACGCTCAAATTTTTTGTTTCTTATTTCATTAATTGACTTGAATATCGGAGAATAATTCTCGCAACTCGAACATTTGTTTAATTTTAGAAATAGAGAAGCTTCGCTCTAATTCTAGTTCATCTTGACTTGTTTGATCGATTAAAAGAATATTTTTTAATATTTTTAAATTTATATAATTTAGTTCTCAATTTGTGTGACAAATGGGAGTACCAAGTACAAATTTTTATTAACAAATGTCATTAATGGTAGGAGCTTTGTGCAATTGCCACGATGATTATGTTGTGCCCATTATTATGTTGTTGGTAATTATTGATAGAAAATTTCCTTATCTTTTAAATTATTACTTATTAATTATTTATCCAAATCCAAGTGTGGATTGATGACCCCCTCAAGGAGTATTCAATTGTTATAGTGAGTTACCTTTCAATTAAGGATCTTCATAACATACGCAATAATATGCTATCAATAATTGAAAAGTAGATGAAGGACCTAAAAATTATGAAAATAGGTGTGCCACTTATTTTTACATCAAATACTGAGTAAAAAAATAAATAAAAAAATAAAAGAATCACAAATTTGAAAAAAAAAAAACCACAAATTTGAAGAACTTATGAATAGGGGTGCAAATAAGTCAAGTCAACTCACGAGCCGAGCTCGAAATAGTTTGAGGTTGAGTCGAACTTAATCGTGTTCGAGTTCTAATACAAGTCGATCTCGAATCATCTATATTTAGACTTGAAGTTTGTGAGCCAATATATAATTAAATATTAATTTTATTTTATTAGTAAATACATATTATATTATTATTATTTTTTATTTCGAATTCGAGTTTAAACTCAAGCTCGAACTCAAACTTGTAGTTTTTTATAATTCATTTGTCAATTCGAGATTTATCAAGCTTAAAATTTTATGCTTATCTAGTTAAGCTCGAGCTCACGCCAACAAATTTTTGCCCAAAATTGATTCGCTTGCACCCTTACTTATGAATCTTTAATGAAAACCCATAAAAATATATAATTTTATTGTATTATTTAGCCTAAACACTAGAACTAACAATATTTAAAATTATGCAAGATTATACACTATATATTTTTTAGCTCTCTTTTTAATTCATTAAAAGTTTTGTCAGTAAATTTTTTCGAAAATTCTATTTATTCTGATATAAATGATAGATAAATTTATATTATTAGTTTTGATAAAATTCTATATGAGCAACGTTTTCAATTTTTTTAATATCAAATAAGATTTTATATAAGTAATATTAATTTATTTAAATAAAATGACACTACTATGATTCTCAAGACCTAGGTTAAATCAAGTTCAAATTGATTAGCAAAATCCCAAATGTAATCCTAATTATTTTCCTCCAACTTTGCTGTGATTTTATTACGTAGCACACTATGATTGGCTGGTAATGGTATCATGATTATTATTTTATTTTTTTTAACAACACGTCAATCAGACCATGGCCCACCTCTCTTATTCCCTACATGTAGTAGTAGCATATAATTTCCAAAATGGTCCCACAACAATCTCATCCGTCAGATCCAGCCGTGCATTCGGAATCATGAGATTCTCTTACTCTGATTAACCCCCTCATTATTTATTTACATTATTTGGATAGTCAATGTTCAAAAATTTATTTACTCTATAGATTTATTTTGGATCGACACAAAATTTGAATCGATACTTGAAAAAAATACAATTTTTTTAAAGTATTTAGTAATAATGTATTATTACTAGCAATATTTTTAAAATAAAAAATATTATGAAATAATATTTTATTTGAACATTACAAAAATGAGCACAATTGGAACAAAAAAAAAAGAGTAAAAATTTAAGGCAAGTATAATATTTGCGATTAGTAATTTTTATAGCATTAATTTTACTTTAACCATTTAGTCTAAATTATATGTCGAAATAAGATGTAAAATATTATCGTTGGTTAATTTAATTAGTCACTTAACCTTCACATTTATATGTGTAGAATTTAAAATTTAAATTTAGTGATTTACAATCCAATGACATTAATTTCTCCTATTATGTGGAAGATTTCAGGTTCAAATTCAAATAAGTTATTTTATGCACTTTATGTGTATATCTTGTTGTGGAGTTTGCGCCATATAGTTTGTAATATTTTCTAAAAAAAAATTAAAATTTCAATTTGAACAATCCTGATGTGTGTATGTGTACATAAAAAATAAATACTAAATTTTATAAATTCAATTATTAAATTGTATTTTTTTACTATAACACATTTGACTCAACTTTTATAAGACAATAGAAAAAAAATAAATATTTTTATAACAATAATTTCAAAACAATAATTAAAAGTTAATGGTGTTTGAGAGATTGTTTAATTATAATAATAATAATAATAATAATAATAATTAGGAGTTGATGACTTCTATATATATTACTCTTTTTTGGTGATAAAGTGCGATGGTACAATTTCTCCAATTTATAGAAATAGAAGGTGAAATTACAACTTTCTCCCTTCCTATTGGCCACGTCACAGTTCACGCACTCACATTTTTCTGCGGTCGCCCTTCGCTTCAACCAGATAAGGGCCCCCACAGATGAATCCGACGGCTATAAAACACTCAAGACACGTGTCGTTCTTCCACTCGTCAAATCATTCACTAGTTAAATCCTAACCTCACCAGAGGTAGCACCAAATATAAAAACACTAAAAAAACCTTATCTTCTCTACAATAGGCCTCTCACTGCACCTCATGCCCTGTTTCTCTCCTCTCCTCTCCTCTCCTCTCCTCTTCCTTTAGCTGTCAGATCCAGAGCTGAAATTTTCCATTTTAGCTCTCCCATGGCGTTCTCGTTCCCGGAGGAAGTTCTGGAGCACGTCTTCTCGTTTTTGAGCTCCGACAAAGACCGGAACGCCGTGTCGTTGGTGTGCAAGTCGTGGTACGAGATTGAGCGGTGGTGCCGCCGCCGTATTTTCGTCGGGAACTGCTACGCTGTCTCGCCGGAGATCGTGATCCGGAGGTTTCCGGAAGTGAGGGCGGTGGAGATGAAGGGGAAGCCGCATTTTGCGGACTTCAACCTCGTGCCGGAGGGTTGGGGCGGTTACGTCTACCCGTGGATCGAGGCGATGTCTGCAGCTTATCCTTTTCTGGAGGAGATCAAGCTCAAGCGCATGGTGGTGACTGACGAGTGTCTGGAGATGATCTCGAAGTTTTTTAAGAATTTCAAAGTTCTGGTACTCTCGTCCTGCGAGGGGTTTACGACGGGTGGTCTCGCTTCGATTGCAGCTAATTGCAGGTTAACAGCTGGAAAATGGAATGCTAATGTTTTCTATTGTATCTTTGTCTGTTTGTTTTCTAACGAAATGACGTGGGTATTTGTTTGTTTGAATGGGGATTCAGTGGAAATGCCGAAGGAAGTCTAGATTTTTGAGCTAATGAAAGTTGAACGTTATTTGGTGTCCGACTGACGGTCGATGTTTACTTAGTGAGTGGCAATGTCGCTGTACTTTTTAGACTTTTTGGGTTTTAATGGACAGCCTAGCACAAGAACTAAAAGTTTAAATCTGCCGGCTTGCAGCTTAGAGGAGGGAAATATTTGTTTTTGCTTTAGTCTGTGGATTCACGATTCATTATACCGCTAGGGTGTTTAATTATGTTCTTTCTTTCAGTGGAATAATAGATCACAAAATGAAGTTGATGTAATTTTTTTTCCATTTAACTTGGGGATTTATGAGAAAGGCTTAAAAAAGCGGGATCTTGGGGATCCATGATAATTTCCCTTCTTGATTCTTGTCCTCTTATTGCATATAGGTGGTGTTCTCCTATTACTGCAAGCTGTTATTCGCTAAATATCTGCTTAGAGTTCTTTGCAGGAACTGTACTGTTTTAGGAGAAACTTGTTTTTATTTTTTCTCATGGATCATGCAGCATTTGTAATCACCGTGTCTAATTTGCTGATATGTGCATGATTTTTTGTTGGTTGTTACTGGATTATGATGACCTGTACTGCATTATTTGGCAGACTTAGTGACTTTTCTGATTGTTGAATGTTGACTATATTCTATCTTTTCCTGCCTTATGTGGGTACTATTGAATAATTATATCTTTCTTTGTTTTTACTCATTATCTAGAGTTCCTTTAGTGAACAGTTTATGGGCTATGAGTTATTGTTATGGGGTAAAACTCTTGCATTATGATTTAGCGAGGTAGTTAGACATGCTGGGAATAGTTAAATTACTTAGAATGGTACCTCATGTGCAATAGTAATTATGATAGCATTTTTTTACTGCAGTACTTGAGAACTGTTAATACTGTTTTCTATTACCAAGTTATTGGTTCTTCTTGATTACCACTTTCTGAAAATGCTTGGCACACTTCTTTTTTGATAATTGACGTATTATTTTTAATGCAGGAATCTCAGGGAACTAGATTTGAGGGAGAGTGAAGTGGAGGACCTGAGTGGTCATTGGCTTAGTCATTTCCCGGACAGCTACACCTCATTGGTGTCGCTTAACATGTCTTGCTTGGGTTCTGAGGTGAGTTTCTCTGTCTTGGAGCGCCTAGTTGCACGATCCCCTAATTTGAGGACTCTTCGGCTGAACCGTGCTGTACCCCTTGAGAAGCTCCCCAACCTCCTTCGCCGTGCCCCTCAGTTGGTTGAATTAGGTACTGGTGCCTATTCAGCTGAAATTCGATCAGATATCTTTTTGAATCTGGCAGAAGCATTTTCAGGCTGTAAGCAACTCAAAGGCTTGTCAGGGTTCTGGGATGTGGTTCCTGCTTATCTTCCTGCTATGTATTCTCTCTGCTCTGGGATCACTTCGTTGAACTTAAGTTATGCTACCATTCAAAGTCCAGATCTTGTCAAGCTTGTTAGCCAGTGTTGGAATTTACAGCGTCTATGGGTATGATTCTAGCAATTATTTATTATGTTATATGCTCTTGTTGAATGAACCAAGCTACATGCTATTTTGGTCCATAACAAATTACAAATGAAAATACTTCTTGAGTTGGAATTAGGTCCTGCAATGTCTGAATTTCAATATTTTGCTGACTTAGGATCAATTCTTTTGGACAACTCTTTTGCCTAAACTGTTTATTATTTATTATGATTTGAAATTCAATCCATTATCATAATGCCATTTTTTTGTATTACATTGGTCAACTAATCAAGACATGACTGTGTACAGGTTCTTGATTACATTGAAGACAGTGGTCTGGAAGCCCTTGCTGTGTCTTGCAAGGATCTGCAAGAACTTAGAGTTTTTCCTTCAGACCCTTTTGGAGCAGATCCTAATGTGTCTTTGACAGAACAAGGGCTTGTCACTGTCTCAGCAGGCTGCCCCAAACTCCACTCTGTTCTGTATTTCTGCCGCCAGATGTCAAATGCTGCATTAGTTGCTATTGCAAGGAATCGGCCTAAGATGATCCGCTTCCGACTCTGTATTATTGATCCTCAAGCTCCTGATTACTTAACCCACGAACCACTTGATTCTGGTTTTGGAGCCATTGTGGAGAACTGTAAGGAATTGCGGCGCCTTTCCCTGTCTGGCCTCCTCACTGATCATGTTTTCAAATATATTGGGACCCATGCCAAGAAATTGGAGATGCTTTCTATAGCTTTTGCTGGAGATAGTGACTTGGGCCTCCACCATGTGTTGTCTGGTTGCGAAAGCCTCCGGAAACTGGAGATCAGGGACTGCCCATTTGGGGACAAGGCTCTCTTGGCCAATGCTGCAAAGCTGGAGACAATGCGATCCCTTTGGATGTCTTCTTGCCCCATAAGTTTTGGAGCATGTAAGCTGCTTGGTCAGAAGTTGCCCAGGCTCAATGTTGAAGTTATAGATGAGAGAGGTCCACCTGATTCGAGGCCCGAAAGTTGCCCTGTCGAGATACTCTATGTTTATCGTACTGTTGCTGGCCGAAGGGTTGACATGCCTGGTTTTGTTTACACTATGGGTGAAGATGCCGCCTTGAGGTTTTCTTAAGCAACAGCGCAATTGAAATTCCCCATGGTTCTTCCTTATGACCAAAGCAGGTACATGCTCAATGTGCTAATCAATTCTACTTTTATTTCAGCGAATGCTTTATGTGATTGCAGTGCCATTGGAAGTGGGAACGAAAAAGCCCAGTGAAGGGGTTGAGGGGGCGTTGGGAGCTCAAGCGCCATCAATTTTTTTTTCTCACTTTGGCTGAGCTATTCATTGCAATCAGTTACTAATAAAGATGCCAATCTATTGTTATCATTACATGGATGGTAACCTGTAATTTGTTTTGGAAGTAACTATGTGTACTATGCCCAGACTTCTGCAATCTCTAGGTGGCTGATTTATATTGTTTAAAATGAGTTCTTTCCATTATCAGATAAATCTTCTTGCCACCTTGTTTAAGGTTATTAATTGTTTGATACACGTTGTGCTAGATTTTTGCCCTGTGATGCTGCCTTGTAAAAATCTGATGCTATGGCCAAAAGTAATTATAGTTTGAATTGTCAAAATGATTATACAGAAGATGCTAAAGGTTTAAATGTGTGTGGACTGGTCACCACTGCTACTAAAGCCATCACCCTCTGAGCATATCAAAAGGTCTGGTGGATTTTGATATAACAAAAAAAGGGGGCAATGGCGACCTGAGTGTCCAGATATCACTACACTTATCTCTGGTGGTTATTTGTTTTCTTTTTCTTTTTTAAAGGAGAAGGAAAAGTTGAAAATGGGATGAAAGACAGAAATCATAAATGGGCAGACAGTAACATAACACAAAGCACCCCACCACCATTGAGAGATAAAAAGGAAAAAGTAATGAAGCAAAGGCTGACACCTGCCTAGTGGGGTTAAATTCCGTACATATTTCCGTCACTTGTGAACAAAACATTTCATTGGCTGATGATTCTCTCCATTTCCATATCTATGCTTTCATTGAATTAAATTCAATCACCATTCCACAAGTATTTTATGTATTTTATTTGGATATATGTTCAACTAAATTATAAATTACTACAATATTATAGATTTAAAATTCTAACATCATGGTATGTATTTATAATCTAATAATAATTCAGAATTCATTTAAGTACGTATTAAATGAATGACATGACATGAATCTATTTATTCTTGGTGTGAGGAGGAAAATTGCTCTATACTATTATTACATCTATTTATTTTGTAGGACTACAAATATTTAACTCTTATTAAACATTAAACACCCAAAATGCATTTTTTTTTGTGTTAAATTTTGGCAAAAAAAAAGCCAACTAATTTCCCGACTATGATTTTAGAATCAACTCTTATTTAAGTGAGTTATGTCTCAAGACTTTACTCCCCCAATCACTTTGTTTTATGCTAGACTAAATAAATTACACTCCATGTTACTTTCAGATTCAAGCATATTCCCTAGGAAAAATAACAGTCTTCGTTAGAATTACTTTTACTTGTCTTTCTTCATCTTGGTTGGGTTTGATAGCACTTCTTTTTTCCCTTTACTTTTTCCTGTTTTCTCCACCATTTTTTTCTACATTAATAAGCTTTTTGCCCACATAGGTTAAAGAATATTTGTTCCTGCAGAGTCCTATTTTATTGTCTTACTCCAAAGTCCTATGTTATTGTCTTATTTTGATTTGTCGCATAATGTTAGATAGTAGCCGAAAAAGTAAAAAGAATGATTTGTAATTTTATCTTCAAAAATAAAGAGTCATATCATTATTTGAAGTAAAAAGATAATACTAGAACACATCAACCCTTTAGAAGAAAAAAATATTAAAAATGAAAATTAAAAAAAAAAGAGAGAAAAAGAACGATTAATTCACAACAGAAAAAGTCCACTATTTAAATTCCTGCTGAGAAATAAAATATCCCAAATATTCAACAATTCCTCTTTACCAAATTCATTGTCGCTCAGATTGATTAGTCCATGATTGAATGCGACAATAAAATACAATTTAGAGCCAAGGACTTAGCATCTTGTCACTAGATTTTTCTTGGTAAATATCTCAAAAAGAGAGTTTATTCTTCAAATTCTATAAAATTCAATTGTAACCCCTCGATTTTGTGGAATATATTCTTTCAAGGAATCTACTTTGAGCAAAAATAGAGGTCACTTATTTTGATGTTGAGAAGATAGTACATCCATGCATTATTGCATTGTACTTTACTTCAGTGGAGGAGATGAAAGCTAAGACTACACAAGAAAAAAATACTATGTATGAAATAGATTTTGCTTAAGGATGAGTCACATTAACAAAAGCAGTAATTTTTGCTGGATTTTTCTTTTTCTTTTTTTCTTTTGATTCTGACAATACGTGATGCTTTTGATCTGTAATTATGTTGTCCAAACAAGTCAATAGCTTTAGACATGGAGCACAGTTACGCTTGAGATATTGATGTCTGGAATATCAACTTTTGGACAAATAAAATCTCATGGCCCCAAAAGACTTCTAGTCTTTTACTTACAACGCATAGCCCATCTAATCATGAAAGACCCAATGGTTGCTTTTCCTTTATCCTTGTAAGCTTCTGGAGTAGCTTTAAGAGGTGGAGTCAGTTGTGTTCCTCACTTTGTTTTGTAGGTTTCTAGCATGTTCTTTGGGGAATTGTCCTACAATTTCTCTGAACAGTTCTTTTTTGCAGTCCAATAATCAGATGTCATAGTTTTAGATTGTAGGAATGGAAAAATTTGCACATCTGTATCAATACAAGCGTCGTGCAGCTGGGGAAAGCGGACTGGATGATGTATTCTAGATGATAAAAACCTGGAAGTTGACAGTGTCACTAATTTACACTTTGATCTGAGTAGTATGGGACATGTAAAATCCTGTGTAAATCAGCAACAACTACACTTTGCAAGGCTAATACTCAAGGACCCTTTCTAAGCAATAACTGAATTTGATTGCACCATGTCAAGTTTGAAGATACATTAATGAAGTGAGATAACACACTAACTTGTTGAACCTTGAATACTTTCCAAGAGATGCTCAATTCTGTATTTCATCACAGGTTGACCGGACTTGGTTTTCTTGAACATTTTCTCCTTCAGTACTCTTCTTCGAGCTTCAGCTTTCTGTTTCTCTTCCTTCTTTGCTTGAATCATGGCTTCCCTCTCCATCCTAGCTTTCTCCTCCTCCTCACGCTTCTTCTCGTACAACTCCCCAAGGCTTCGTGCATTCTTCTTGTTCCTCTTCTTCTGGTTAACATAATCACCTTCATTGGTTTCGTTTTCAACCTGTGGCAACAACCAAAATTGCAAATTACACCAATTTTATCTCGCAAATCCCACTAATATGATTGAATGTGTCAAGCAAAGCAGATTCCAAATAGCTGGTTTCAAACATCAGGGCTAGCTGAGAGAAGTTGAAAGATTGCCACCCCCAATCCTAAACCCCCACGCTTCCCAAACCCAACCCAAAAAGGGGAGGGAAAAAAAAAAAAGAAAAGACAAGAAAAGAGGATTGGGAAATAAAATTCACACCTCAAATGGTCTTTTGGATGTGGAAGGACTAGTCAGCTGCTCTTGTTGCTTCAAGGACCTCTTATACTTCTGCACATATTTAGCATTTTTGTAGAACTCTCTTTGCTTCTCTACAAAACAATAAATCAATTATGAGACATTATAGAATGCAAAAAATATTTTCCTTAATGGGCATTAGTAATCCAATGACTATAGACATAATAACAAGGTCAGTAACACCTCCGAAATGTAAAAATTTATCAATAGTAGGAGCATAAGAAAGCCCACAGGGCCAGCTCAAGCTTTGGCAAATAGAAAGTCCACTTTGCTGATGGATTTGGATTTAATGAACACCTATCATGCTCAAGGTCTCTGCATGATACCAATCAACCCCCGACATCATTGAAATTCAGGCAAACCGCAAACCAAATATCAATCCTCCACATATCACTTGGCCATATTCATTAAGTAGCAATCATTTCGTTGCTTCATACTTTTAACCAGAGTTTATGCAGGAATGTTCTGATGAAAAATTATATGCATTGAACCAGCTAGCAATAGCATAACACTTGACTGACCCCAAACATGTTAAATAACCTTAGATACGGATATCAACCAACCAACCAAATCCAATCTTCCAAATGAAAAGAGTATACCCTTCTGAATAATTCAAACATGATACAAATTCATCACTGGAACATTGGTAAAGACATTTCGCAGCTTTTTCCAGAATTCGCATTCAAATTCAGCGTTTAAACAAGTTTTATCACCCCAAGATTTTATTTTGTATCTCCCTTTTTCCCAACAACATTGAACATAGAAAATACTAATAACTCCAAGAATTGATCTAAATGCATCACCTAAACACTCCTAACAAAATATAACAAAAATAAATTCATTGGTTACTTAATTCTAGCTACTTACATCATCCTTCCATAAAAGTTGCAAATACAGCAAATAGAACTAAAAAAAAGTAGTACTCTATAAAAAGCGAGAAACATACTGATCAATGAAGGGTTATAATTGTCGTTCCTAGTCTTAGCATTCGCGAATGATTCCAGTGAGAGGCCGCCTCTCCCACCCAATCTCTGCATGTTCTTCTTCATCTTCTTCTTGTTCTTGATCAAATCCTGCCCGCCCATTTTCCTCCCTTTATTTTCACTACCATCTGAATTTCCTCCACCTTTCTTCATTCTGCCACTATTAATTTCAATCTATTTTCAGAACGTTAAGTGAAAAAGCGAGCCCTGATTGGAATAATTGAAATGGGGATTTTAGGGTTTTCGAACCAATGATAAGGTTACGATTTCCTTCCCCTTGCCTTCTAGGATCTCTCCAACAAACCGGCCCAACAAGGCCCACAAATATTGGGCCGGGCCGTTATGTTATTTAATTTTTATTAATAGACTTTTTTCCCTCATATCCTTGAACATACCTTAAATCTAAAACTAAAATTAATGCAACTGAAGTTGCTTTGACCTTCACGTCCCTCTCGCTAGGGTTACAGGCCCACGCAACTAAGTTATGCGATTTATTAGTAAACTTTTGTAGGAATTGCTAAAAGAAATCTAATGTTTAGGGTTGTGAGTGAGGTCAAATAAGTTGAGTTAATTGATGTTATTAAGTTGAACTCGTACTATAAATATATTATTTATAAAAACTTCCTCATAGCTTTTAAAAAATAAATTATAGAAAGCAAAGTTATATTTGTAATTTATAAATGAGGTTTTTATAATATTAAGCATTTGATGAGTAACATACAATGGATATGGAATGGTTTGAGACATCCACCAAGGACTAGAGTTAGGTTCTGCATTAGTTCAAATTGAAATGAATCTAGTTAATTCCACTTAAATGAAAAAAAAAAAGAAATACGAACAACGAAGTATTTAGATAATTTAATTAATTTTGAGAGGTATTATAAAGATGGATCCATAATTAAAATTATGAAGGTAATAATTATAAAACATAGAAAGTTCAAATACAAATTTTATAATTTATGAATTCAAAATACATGTTGTTATTAAAGTTGAGCAAAATACATATTGTTATCAAAATTGGGTGTGGTGCTCTTTCATATCATAAAATTCATTAATAATCAAATTAATATTAAAATTTTTAACAATTTCTTCATCAATATGAACACCAAAAAAATCGGCTAAAACATAAAAGTTAAATAATCTTCATCCTATCAAACTAGACTAATCAATTACTGAGATATCTATAAGAACAACAGCCAAATATATGTTTAATTATACATAATGTGACCATAAATCTTATTCTTTCATAAAGCCCAAAAGCAAATTTAGTTTCAAATTATTTTTAATTGAAATATACAAAAAGTTAATAACATATATTTTATAACGTATATAAATGAATATCCAAAAATATATTATAAAATTAAGAATGGAGATAACAATATATATTATTTTAAGTAAAGAGAAGAGATAAATATCTGTTAACACAAAGAAAAATTCAAAAAGTTATTATTATTATTTTTTAAATATTCACTTGTCTTTGTTTCTTTGTCTCAGTCTCACTAAAGTTAAAAAAATAGAGATATTAATTATGTTGTAAGTTCCTATGAAGTTGTAAATGTTCTCTTTGACTAGATTCCTATAATCATATTTTCAACCAAATAATTATTTTAAACTTTGCAAAACTAAAATAGGTAAATAATTAATAAAAATTATTATTGAAATTTTAAAAATATGTAAAGTAAAAATTATTATTAAAATTAATATATACATATATACACACGTACACACTATTAATAAAAAGCCTATCCCCCTTTTCGGTATATTTTCAAGTAATTTTCTTAAAATTTCCTCAACCTATTTTTTAAATTCTCATGTTTATTTCTATACTATTAGTAAAGTGCCTACCTCTTTTTTCATATATTTTCAAGTGTCTATCCGAAAATATTCTCAATTTGTTCTTTAAAATCTCTCCTAAAATGTGCTCAATTTGTTTTTAAAATTCTCATATCTATAGTCTCATAAAGGCCTTACATAATTATACATATTTTCATTTTCTTTCAACTTCTTTTTGCATGTATGATTTCTTCTATTCAAACTATTTTTTTTTAATTTTATCTATAGTATCTTTTTCAAAGACGCACAAATGGATTTGTCATTGCCGTTAACTTATTGATTTTTTTTTTTCTGTTGAAGCAATTATTTTCAAATAATTTAAAAAAATATTAACTTTTATTTTTATTGAATGCACACATGTCGAATATGCACTGACTACTAAAATATATAAATGTTTGGGGCAGGGACAAAATAACTGCACTTGCCCTGTACATCCACCCTTTTATGTAACCTCATATTATATAGTCAGACATGCAATTTTATTTATTTCTTTATTCAGAATAACATTAATTTTTTTTCAAATTTTTTTTGTTAATTCCCCAAATACTCTTACAAAACTCGAACAAAGCAATATAACAATAGCAACAACTAAAAATATTCGACTTATGGCATAAACTCTAAACGTAGAAAATAAGTAACAATAAATCAACTAAATATTTTTAGTGAGACTTAAACCCAAAATTTTTCTCCCCTCAGCAAATCTTATCAAGACTATTTTCTGCTACAAGCCAAGGCTTGTTTGCCTCTAAAGGTGCATATAATTGAAAAATAAAAGATACGAACAATCAAATAATGAAAAAAAAAAATTAAAAACAAAGGTATTCCACTTGAAGAAAAAAGACAATGTCAGTTACAATTGATTCTACTTTCTTTTTTGTCTGCTCTCTAAGTCTACTGACTGGAGCCCATTGGTTCTCCCCAAAAGTAGAAATCTTTGCTTTTGAATAAATTTGTACAAAAAGAATAAAGAGATATAACTATAGGGTTTGGTTGTTAAAACACTCTTTTCATCTTTTTCTCTATGTGGCAATTCAGATTCAAGACGTTTTGTGGCCCTAACATATGGAACTTTCCTTTGGTTCCATTGATCCTAATTGTTGGTACCAATAATGCAAAGGTGGACTTTTTTGCACTTCAAATTTTAAGAAAGATTTAAGTACATTATTCTAACATTAAAATCTAACTAGTTAGAATCTAACTCGTGGGTTCGAAAGTAATTTTTCAATATAGTTTAGCATACGACTAATGTTTTAGGTTGAAGTAATGTAAACTGGTCAATCGAACTAAGATCTCGTTCTAAAATTACAACAAAGGTTAGATTCTTGAGATTTACCTAATGAAAATTCTCTAATGCTCAAATCAGTAATAGTCAAAATGATGGAAGTTATACAAGAAAGTTAAATGTATGTTACTTATGATTTGTATTATTACTAGGTGACATGATTCTATTCAAACCACCCAAATTAATATAATTCAACAATAGAGATGTGTTGATTGAGCTGGGTATCAGATTGAGTCAATTGGATCAAATTCAATTAAAAAAGATGTAGATCCTGACTTAGTAAGAATAAAATTTGATATTTTATTTATACCCTTGTTTTAGTCATTTTGTTTTCTTTGAAACCATTTAAAGTATGCATGCATATTTTAATTAAAATAAAAATTAATAAATATATAAACAAAGTTAAATAATACTTAAATAACAAATTTTTATACCGATGAATAGATCGATCGATTCAGAATCAACATCGATCTTCTCAACAAACAATCGGGAGAAAGTACAACAATCTTTCCTTACTTTAGACCTCCTTACATCAATCAATACATCATCAAATTCTCTTTTTCTTTTCCTGGTTTGATGCAAATCAGTTGCAGAGGCAAATGATGTACGTCCCATTTTCTAAAGTCCAGGGGCACTTGATTATTATAACAGAGCACATAAAAACAATGTTTTTGCAAGAGCTTGTCTATGCAATCTTATTACATTCTGGGTTCTTTAGAATATTGGACTACAAGCTAATCCATGTTTATGGCCTATAATCAAGAACAACAATCTCTAGTTCTTGCTTGTTAGATGGAATATTATTTTCTGTATAGTTCTCTTGATGATCAAGTGCTTTAAGGTCCATGATAATGGCACTGGTCGTGATATCATGTACCTTGGCCTCTGCTGCAGGTAGAATCTGCTGTTTTCGATTTTTGTAAACAACGTATAAGATCATCTGTGTGATGCCAAATACGAATCCCAGAACGTTTGGTCCCTGAAAAATCATTTAGAAATGAAAAAGATTAGCGCCAACGAGAAAAATTCGGTGGAAAAAGTATAGAATTAATCCCACTTACAGCAATGTAGTAATCTTTGATCAGAAAGCCATAGAAAAACCATACGACAGCGCATATTGTGAGGAAGAAGGAGAGGGACAACGGCATAAATTCCACACTTTTGGTTCTTATAACTTGCCTCTGTGCGCATGGACATAAAGAAGGACGTCAAAAACATGAAAGAAGAGACCTATTTATTTGCATCATATAGCAAAATTTACCATAATGCTAAGGGGAGCTGCAAAAACGCTGACAGAAAAGGCAGCGCAGATCCAGCCGACAGTTTTCACTCTTTGGTGCCCTTCTGCAAGAAAATATGTGGCCGCGATGATAAATCCTAGTGAAGATAGATTGAATATGAGGAGCAGCTTGGCGGTAAAAACCTGCAAGAAAGGGAATCAAAAACATTACCACAAGGAGAAAAAAAAGACATTAGTTATAAAGAAGCTGATATTGGATTGCACAGAATTTAAGTACCTTGGATTCTTTTGTTGCATAGATCATATAGATTGTGAGATATGTGATCTCCATGATGCATCCGAAGCTGTTGATGGTGATGAGGAGGAAGACATTTTTCTTCAGAAATGCGTAGTATAAATACAGCATGGCGCTGAATAATGCGACTGAATAAGGGATTGCTTGGAATCCCTCAGTCGATTTTTTCTTGCAGATTCTGTAAAAGGTTGGCCTGAAAGATGCAAAAGCATATGTTCATCAAAAAATTTTATCTAAAAGAAATTGGAAATTCGAGAGAGAAATGTAGTTGATGGTTCATACACTGGTGCCAAGTAAACCAAGAACGACACTATGTTGCCTAAGTACAAAAGAAAATAAAGTGAAGTTAGGACAAACTGCGAAATTTTTCAAGAAGTAAGAGAGGAAATATTGAGAAGTAGGGGTACCAAGAATGCCAAAAGCAAAGGCCATATGAAGTGTGGATAAAATTGCCATTCTTGAACAGTGAAGTTCTTGGTTTTGTGAAATTGTTTGAGAAAATGTTCTCATTTTTGTTGAGGTTTATATAGCCCTCAAAAGGGGTATAGGGGTGAGTTTTTGGGGTTGATCAGTTGATGATGGCTTGTTTGGAGTTTTGACATTTGGCTGGCAATTCACAAAATTACTGCAATTTTTGATCAAATTAAGTCAATCTAGCAATGTAGTATTAGTGGAGTTGAAATTGGGTATAGATGTAATCATTGTAATGTGAAAGTTATTTATGATTTCTGCTTGAGTTTGTGACCTTCTTACTTGAGAATTCTTGATCTAAAGCCCATATAGGTAGATTGTGAAAATCTAGAAAATTGTCAATAATTGTGTACATTGTAAGAAGGGATTACATAAATTTGGCACATAATTGCAAGAAAAAGATTTTACTTTCATATTTTCTGAGAAAAACAAGATCTATAATATTAATTATTGGCACTCTATATCTTATACGGTTTTATATTGTGTTACGCTGTTTAATATTATAAGAAAACTTTGAATACACATTTGATACTGTCTTATATTTTATTTTAATATTTACACACATATCAAAAACTCATTAGTATTCGAATTATGTACATCGCAAACACACACACAAAAGTGTGAGGTTAATATCATTGGATCAATTGACCACTCAACATAATATAACTTTTATTTAGATTATATCGAAATATAATATTTTTTTTATTTAAATAAGTATATGATGATCAAAATGTATTTGTATGTGTAATTGATCAAAAAAACATTGAGGATTTATATGTTAATGTTTGATTTTGTCAAGAGAGAAAAGAAAAAATAAAAAAGAAAAGTATTGCAACATAGAATTACATGAGCCAGATTCATAGCAAGCGAGCAGCCGAGCCACTTTGAGCCGAGCTGTTCAATTTCGTGAAGCAAGAAAAATGAGATATATGAGGACAAAAAGGAGAATCGACGCGGGGTCCTGGGTTGTATGTAGTGTACAGAATGGAGGGCTGCGATTTGCACGTGGGCTGCGACGGGTCCCACTTCAGTTACGTTTCTTTATTCCGCTTTAAAACTGACCCCACCAGTTTACACGGCTTGCCTTCACTTTTTAATATGACTGTTCTTTGGGTGCAATGCACTCACTCAAGCCCATTCTCGTCATTTCACTCTACTCTACTTTTATTTTATTTTATTAGTGTATGAAGGGATATTTATAGCACTTTGAATTTTTTATTCTATTCTCTATTTTATTTTTTATTTCAATATATTATATTTATATTAAGTGTATTTAATTTTTAATTAAATATTTTTATAAAAAAATATTTAATACATGTGTCATATTTTTATGAAATGAAATAATTAAGAAATGTACAAAAAATGAAATAAAAGATTTAAGCAGTATTTATAGGTGATGTGGCATGTCAAATAGGTCATTTGTGAGTTGTTTTCGTTTAAATTGGTTGAGTCTGAACATTCAAACAGTATATTAAATACGTTATTATTGATTTTAATTTAATTCAAACGGATTAAATTTGAATATTCAAACTACATGCCAAATACGTTATAAATAAATTGGTTTGATCTAAATCATATATCAAATAAATTATAGGTGAGTTCATTTGATCTAAAATTGGTCGAGTCTGAACGTTCAACAATGCAATAGCTTCAAATTATTAATTGAATCAAATCAAATGAAACTGACACGATTGAAAATGCAGAAATCCCAATAATATTAGGAAATTATTTAATTTTTTAAAAATACTCTTGAAATTCCCTAATTGTATATGTTATTATAATTCAAGCTCTTACTATATATATGTTATGCCATTGATTATGGATATATGAATGTAGTAATAAAATGATCAAGCTTAATTAGTTTTTTATGCACTTTGTTAAACAAGATTATCATTTTCCAAAAATTTTACAATATAGTACATCATGATAAATATTTATATATATATATATATATATATCTTTCTAGACATTTCCTCATTGTGAATACTACAAAATATGGAATCAAATATAATAAATTATCAAGAAATGTACTTGAATAATGGGGAACTATTAAAGAAAAATACGTAAAAAATAAGATAAATTTTCCCCAAAAGAAAAATGACTTTTTTTGGGAGTAATTTAGAATTTGGTGATGCTTTTGTGTAATAAAAAATTAGGTTTTGGATCAATCATTAAGAGTAAATTAGGCTTGATTACGTTTTGAACCCATGCTTATTTTGTGGTTAAGAAAAAAGTAGACAACAATTTATTCTAAGTTTGGTAATCATTAATTAATGTGGTGGGTGGGTGATGGCTAATTTTTCCCTATATCACTAATTTACAACTCATACTTTAAATTAATTAGTTTCCTAATTAATGAATTAGTCAAGAATAAATCACATGATTTTAAAACAAATCACACTATGTGTTTTTGAATAATTTTTTCGAAATCTCATCCAACGAAATTTAGGACAAAAATTTTTGTACGTTAGATCTCAGACACAACTCATAAGAACCACTCGATAGAAATATATTTTGATTCTTTTTTTTTTTAAATTAAATATACCTGCATGCCTGCATTATATTATTATTTATAAATATTATGAGTGTCACTTGATTAATTTATCAATGATTCAATAATAACTTTGGACTAATGAGCTAAGGGAAGTATAGTATGTAATCATGAGGGAATATTTCTATTTTAGGAAATAGACCCCCTAAAAATAGTATTTCATTTCTAGATTTCTCCTTTTGCTATTTCTTACGTATCTCATTTCTAGATTTCTATTTTAGGAATTTGACCCTCCAAACTTAGTATCTCATTTATTTTATTTAAATGTCTTTCACAATATATAATTTTTATATTTCGAGTGACGAGTTGATGAGCTTTTAAAAGAAATTTAAGTATTTTTTTGAAAATTCGTTTACATCGATTTATTTCTAGTGAATAAAATGTATGAGAGGGTAATTAGTATTACAATCCCCAAATATTCTTATAAAAGATTTATAATATAAAATGTTTATTTTGAATCACATCTACTTTTTTTCTTTTAAAAAAATTCAATGCTGCAACCTTATTAAAATGGTAATTAAATTAAAATATTTTCATGATCTCCCATGAAAATATATTTTGATTCGCATTAGTTAGGTTGCTATTTTGATGAGGATTTATAAATTTATAAATAATTTTATATACATACAAAAATATAACATGTTACAGGATAATAAAATATAATTATCGAGTCGTCAATTAATTCAATAATATTATTTTCACACGTATAAATGTAAAATTTAAAATTTAAATACTAATAACTTTTTAATATATATATATATATATATATTATCAATTGCGAATTCCATGCCTTATGGCGTGAATGATATAATGAAATATTGGTGCCAATATGAGAGAAAAAGTGCCACCCAACAACTTATTATGGTATACTTTTGGAGCTTTTTGGGGACCTTTTTGTCTTTATTGAGTTTGCTTTCGTTAAATTGGTTACAGCGGATCTGTTTGGCACTTAAGTTCTTTGTATGTGCGTGAGTGAATTATTGGTCTAATTGCATTGACTTTGTTTGGTTACGTTTCCTCAAAATATTTTCTCACAAGAGCATTATTTTGAAGAAAAATAACTAAATATATCTTTATTTTTTCTCTAAAATATATATATATATATATTATATTTTTTATTATTTTAATATTAAAAAAATCACTTCATTTTATTTTCACCCACAAAAACCAAACAAAAAAAGATTGATTCGACTGTTGTAATAAAAAAATATTTCATCCAAAATATAAACAAATGTACTAAAAAATAATTTTTATATTCTTCAATAATTCATTCTTATAAAACACATAATAAAATCAAACAAAAAACATAATCAAACAATACCATTATTTTTATAGATACATCGAATTAATCGATGGTTATTTAGTTTATTGATACAAATTTTACATATATTGTATGAAGTAAAGGATTCAAATTTATCGTACATTTGGCGTGCATATATATGAATAAGGAAAAAATATAGACATTGGATAAAATTTCAAATTTAATGAATTTTTACTATATATATGTAAATTGAAAAAAAGGTGCTTTTCACGAACACTTGCCCCTAAGGCTTGTGCATTAGTTTAGGTTATTTTAGATTCTATATTATGTATTCTTGTTTATAGACAACTATTTAATATATATCTATATGTTTATTTAAAAATATTTTATATATTTAACATAATATTTATAATATGTAATAAAAAATAAAGTATCAATTAAAGTAAAACTTTTTATATGTTGTTTATGTAACCAAAAATTTCACGTTTGGTCGTGTGTTCTACCTCTTATCTTTGTTTCTATTTCTCTTTCATTTCTTGTGGAGTGAGACTATCTAATATTATATTTATGAACTGACATATATAATAAAATATATAATTAAAATAAGGAATTCAGAATACATTCATGAAAGTATATAAAAATAGATGCTCGCACACATATTGCCTAAAAAGACAATGTTCATGACTTAGATATCCCAAGTTAGGAGCTAATAATTAGATACAATTATTCAATGAGTATAAGAAGTTGTTTGGGTGAACTTATAAGCTGCTTAAAAGAGTTTATAAGATGTTTAAGAGCTTATAAAATGATAAAATGTATTCGGTAAATTTTTTTTAAAAAAGAGCTTATAAGATTTAGAAATAAGAAGTTAGAATCTTATAACTTTAGAAAAAGTAAGAAGCTCTTAACTTATTTATAAGATTTTAACAGATTTATTTATTTGTAATCATTTTAATTATAATATTGCCATTTGTCATTACTAACATTTTATAAGTTCTAAAATATTATTTTATTCAAACACTTTAAGAATTTATTTTTAAAGAAAAATTTAATTTTTTATAAATTTTAAAAATATCTTATAAAATATAAAAATTTATCATTTTAAATACTGAATAAAAATCATATAAAATTCAAGGAATAGGAGGATTTTTTCTTTTTTCTTTTTAAAAATTAAATACATCCACAAGTACAAAAGCTACGTTGAAGTTTAAAAATCTGAATTCTACATTCATAGTGATATTGATGAGTGATTGACTATTCTGTCATGCTAATACTTTTACACAGAAGATGGTATGTGAAAAAGCTTTGGAATTTGTGCAGCAAGAGTGACACAATCCTCTAACATCTTATCAAACATTATTTATTGTATCCTAGACAATTTTAATTCCAATAAAGTTGTCCGAAAATTGTCATGGATTCTTAGAACAATCCTCGAGATAAAAAAAAAGTCTTTTATTGCTTGTATCATGGATGATCCTTTGATTCGTCTGCTGATGCGATCCAATAATGGACATCTCGTTGCTGCGGACCATAGCCAAACAAAAGTATTCACGAAATTTGACCGGAGGAAATGGGCTGACAACCTCGAACACCGCCTCAGGTTTCATGATGAAGTTTGCCTGCGATCCCCGTAAATGAAAAGTGACATCAGGTAGCTGATTAAACCCTTCTCGCTTGCTCCTTCCGTAGCATAATTCCAGGCCCAAATCGCCCTTGATTTTCTTCAACCCCTTCAATCTGGAAAAGTACTTTTCCAGCTCTAGTTTTAATATTTCAAAGGCGGGTGTTATGATTCTTGAATATGGGGTGCCCGAGTCGATTATGCAGCCGCCCAAACTGTCATTTTTCTTGAATGTGAATACTTTGGGATTGATATTGAGCTTGGTTTTATTGAGGCTAATGCCTTGAAGATCTACACAATAAAGGCTAGTTTGGCTCATCCTATACAATGGGGTGCTTCTGGAATTTTTGTGGTGGAGGTGGACTTTGTCATCCCCAAATCTTAGATATGTGGTGGGGATTGTTTTACCTGAAAGAATTGGTAGGCAGTATGAGAATTTGCCCTTTATTTGAGGGCTGATTTGTCTAACAAAGGATAAATCGTCCCATCCTAGTCCCATTATTCCAGCAATCTTGTTGTTTCTAATGCTCCCATAATGTACATCATTCTGTAAACCACAGCCGAATTCTAAGTTTTCGATTTTCACTAAGGCGCCAGCGTTTGATCTCAGGTAAAATGTTTCTCGGGCCAGCATGCCCTGAGTGCTGGCTCCATCTCCATACCCCTGCTCGTAGTATGAAGGCTTGTTTCCAACGAGAACAGGGCGAAAGGATGTGGAGTTTTCTTTGGGAAATGGCTTTGGTGTTTGCTTAAAGCATTTTGTGCAGCCCTGGCATTGAATCCATAAGAGGGTGCTGCCTGTGTCCATTTCTAAGTAGTACTCTTTGTATGGTGGATTTGTTTTGAACGTTCCAATCCCGATTTTCACAATGTAATGAAAGAGCTGCACATCAATCGGCATTCTTAGAGTTGAAGGCGATGTTTTGGCCAGGTGATTAGCCCGTATGTTGGATTGGTAAGCTAACCTTTTGATTCTTTCTTCGTGAGAGAGATTGCTTTGGAAAAATGGCGATTCTTGTGAGTCTGGATGGATCATTCTTATTGCCAAACCATTGGAGTTCGCAAGAGCATTGTTTATTGCAAGCATCAAGTTAATAAGTAAACATAGTGACAATAATTTTGGTGTTTTTGCCATTGCTTATCTTTGCCTAATTATCTGTGGTAGGTCTTGAGCCAGCCATTTTATAGTTGCATTGAGATAATAGTGGTTTAGTAGTTTTTTTTCCATCTGTAGCTAAATTTCAAAGCAGCAATACTATCCGTAGTTAATGATGACAGCCAAAGGGATAAGAACTAGGGAGATAGATGGCTTCTTATCTGCTTATATAAAGTTGCTCCGAAGAGTGAATGCACAGATATGTTTCCTTTATCATCTGAAAATATCTGCAGCAAATTCTTCACAACTTTTTCGTAAAATTTGAAATTCCTCAGAACTACTTATTCATTTATTTCTAGATGAGCACTTATTCATTTATCACTTCTATATGTCAATTCTATAATTCTATTCCACAATGCCGTCTTCATACTAGATCTGCGCTGCTAAATTTTCTTCTGAATATAGTCTCCTGATGCAACGAATGCATCTAGAGAAGAATACACTACTTAAGCATCTTTAGAGCAATCAACCAGGCCAAAAAGCAGCTGCCGTTGTTTTGTATCGTATATGAACCGTTGGTTAGTCTGTTGGTATGATCCTAGTACACTAATAAAATCACTTGGAAGTATTGCCAGGCAAAAGTATTCTCCTTTGGCCGTGCTAATCTTATCTATGACAAGAATCATTGCTTCTGGTCGAACCACAAGATTAGCATTTTTGAAATGAAAAGTCATGCTAGGAAGGTTTTTAAACCCTTGGGGCCTTTTGCTCTCATAGCAAAGGTCAAAGCCTTTAGGCCCTTTATATGGCTTCAAGTTTCTTTGGCCCCAGAAGTAACCCTTCAATACTTTTGCCAATACCATATAAACTGGCTTTATGAGTCTTGAGAATGGAGTCCCTGAGTACAGAGCCATCTCCTTTCAATCTGAATTCTTGATCAGAAATGTTCAGTTTCTTGCTGTTGACGCTAATCCCTTATAAAATCACATGATATACTTTTTGATCCTTATTATTCAGTAATGACGTCGCACTTAAATTTGGCCGTTTTACTATATCCTTTCCAAATCTTAAATACGTATTAGGCCACTTTTGCGTGAATTTGTTGATTGCTGGAAGATAGTAACTAAATTTTCCTTCAGTTTGGGAGTTAACTTGACTGATAATGGAATAAGAACCCCATCCAAGACCATTATTCCTGAAATTTGGTTGCTACAAGTACCATAATTTTTCCTGTTATCAACTCCACAGCCAAATACCAGATTTCCTACAACCTCCATTTTTCCAACATTTGAGTTGAATGAGAAGTTTTCAGATGCCAGAATGCCACGACGAGGTACTGTCTAAATGCCTAACATTATACGAGCATGAATTGTTGATGCACTGATTCGGTACGCATAGGCTGTGTTTGTTACAAGGGAGGGGACGATAAGAACCCAACCCACTATTTGGGTAAACGGGTTCTTTCTGGGCGAAGCATCTACCACCAGGAGACCTGCATCCCTCACACTGCATCCACAACAGATCACTCCCAGTACCCATGTACAAGTAGTATGACTTAAATGATGGATAAGAGGATCTTGTTTTGAAAGTTCCAATGCCAATTTTCACTATGTAATCATAAGGAGGTTGAATTGCAACTTGTGGATGCACTAAGTCAGGATTCATATTGCATAAAGACTTACTTCTGGCATGGGATTGATGTATTAGTCTTTGTATTCTCTGTCCATGAGTTAGGTTTCTTCCAAAAACTGGTGATTCAGGTGATTCTGGGTGGATTATTGGTAGTTTCATTCCACCGGTCTTCCCTGTCTCGCCATGTTTTTGCAGTAACAGAAAGAAAATACAAAGAACTGTTGACATCAGGAGCCTGATGCTGGCTTTTGCCTCTTTGAAGCTTTCTTGTTTCAATTGTCAGCAAGTTTTATAGAGTTCTACTGATAATTTGCACTCTTCAGGTTTATTACAATATTCCATAAAAAAACAAGAATTTTTCTTCATTAGCAAGAACCAGATCTTATTTTCCTGAAAAGTTGATTTCTTGTGAAGTCCACTTTCAGATTTTCATTAATGAGAATTGTTTGAGAAAAAGAAATGGAAAATTTGGGGTATCTGATCTCTTCAAATCTGTAACATCCAGAGAAACTAAGCACCCAGGGTGCAATCTTCTGGGCCAAAATACAGTTTCTTTTTCAGTGTGTCGAATATGAAACGCGTATTAGCCTGCTGTAAAGCTCCAATGATGATAATCCCGTTTACATTTGCGGGAAACATCCCCAGGCAGAAGTATTCTTTACCCAAAATTGTCCTGTCGACTACATATCCCGCATGAGGTGGAAACACAAGATCAGAATCCTGCAGATGGAAAGTGATATTTGGGAGGTCTTTTAGTCCTGTTCTTCCTGGGAACAAATAGCAAAGACTCAGAAGTCCAAGATTTCTAGTTTTTGTGTATCTGGAAAAATGATTCTTGATCAGCATTTCTTTCAACTTTTCATAGACTGGTGGAGGCATCACGGTGTGAGTACTGCCCGAGTCCATCATGCAGCCACCGTAAAAGTTCCTTCTGGCAAGCATCCTCTCCGAAATATCAAGCTTTCTATTTCCAACGCTCATGCCTTTCCACTCTACAAAATAAGAGGAGAAACCCTGGTTTGTCAACAATGGTGTCTCTCTGAGGCCGTTTCTTCGTGGAATATCAGCACCGAACCGGAGGAAAATGGTGGAGTTATGGGCGGAGTTGAATGGCGGGAGACAATACGAAAAACGCCCTTGAGTAAGAGAACTCTTTTGTCTTAAGAATGAAAGCTTCCCCCGTCCCAACCCGAAGTTACCAGCGATCAAGTTATTCTTCGAGGACTCAATAAACCCGTGGCTCTTAATCCCACATCCGAATACAACATCCTTTACTGTTTCGATTCTGTTTTTGTCCGAATCGAAAGTAACATGTTCATAAGCTAAATATCCGACCGTTGTCGCCCCATCTCCATACCTGAATAAGTAGGAACACGTCGTGTTGATGCACTGGCCGGGAAAGCAAAGCGGGTGCCTGTCACATGGGAGAGGGCGGTACGAGCGTGAGAGGCGGGCCGGGAAAAGAGGATCCTTTTGAAGGAAACAAGAACCCCATGCCATTTTCTGGCAGGCGTCGCACTGAGTCCACATGAGATCACTACCCGTGTCGAGATGGAGGAAATATTTGTAGTAGGGGGAATGAGGGGGAGAAAACGTGCCAATTCCAGCTGCAACCATGTACATTAGACCTTGGTTGTCCATTTTTGGGCGGATTGATGTGGTAGTTACTGTCTGATTTGAAGTGGCTCTTTTGATGCCTGATGATATTGCAGCAGACAGGCGTCTAACATATGCTGATGCTGTCTGAATCTGGTGATGGATTCTTTCACTCCTGGTGATGTTTCCAGGATAGAATGGCGACTCCGGCGAGTCCCTGTGGATGAGCTTTATGCTCAGCCCATCAGGTTTTGCAGCCTCAAGAATGAAAAGGAACTGGAGAAAGTTTGCAAGAATGTGCAGACAAATGAGTTTACCAGTCATTGCCATCTCTTCTGATATGAACATGTGAAACAATTTTTGCTTGATTTTCAGATTTATGTATCTGTTTTCATTAATGGGAAACATATCCACTATTGCCTCTTTTTGGCTCACAGCAGTTTGCATTCTAAGTAAATATGCCCACTTTGGATCCTCTAGTCAAAAAAGAACCAGTGTAAATTTATCGGATTAATTTGGAAAAAGAGCAAGAGATGTAGCTAGCTTTATCCGTAAATAAATCAGGCAGCAAAAGCACTCCCAGAAGCAAAATCCAGATGGGTTCTGCAGTAAATCTTTTTCATTAAATTGTTGAGCCTTTTCTTCAATCCAAGTGTATAGACATCCAAAAGAACTGTATCCAGAGAAGAGAAGGCAGAAAAACAGCAAAAATAGACGAACAGGGAATATGCTCATGAACCCATCTTTGCTGACAAACTGCAATTTAAGATACTGCTCAACATAAAAGAGTTAACACGCGCAAACATTGAACAAATGGCCATACATATATACACTGGTAAGAAGAAAGCAGGGGAAAAACATTATAAGTGCAATTAACAACTAAATTTGACACTAAGACTAGGACTAGGATGGCTAAACTAACATTTGGCTAACCAGCACTGTCAGCACATAATTGCCACTTGAAACAAAAAATATCACATAAATTTGTAAAACCTAGGAAAGAAGCTCAATGTCTCATCAATCCATCTTTTGCAGAACATCCAGCAAATGTTTAATCTTCTCGCTGCTGCAGTTTCAGTATGCAGCATATCCTAGCGATCCATCTTTGCAAAACGACCCTTT
Source organism: Jacaranda copaia (assembly GCA_014898725.1). Taxonomy (NCBI): domain Eukaryota; kingdom Viridiplantae; phylum Streptophyta; class Magnoliopsida; order Lamiales; family Bignoniaceae; genus Jacaranda; species Jacaranda copaia. The sequence goes on along the minus strand of JACGDI010000617.1, from coordinate 99,172 downwards.
ATTCTCGTTCTACTTTCTGCCCGAACTTTCCTTGATTCATATCGAATGTGCCTATCATACCTGTTATCTCACAAATCAAAAGATTCTTGGATAAAATAGATGTAAGAAGATCCTACTGAAAGTATAACAGATTCAATTCTTACCATTTTGTCAGTTAAGAATGTACAAGCAAGACTCTTTAAAATTATTGCACTATTGGGATGGGGATTTTTAGGGAACCTAAAGCCATCAGATCCAGTAAGTTCATCAGAAATACAGGGATGAACTTGTCTTACATAAGCAACTCTTTACTGCAACCCTTTTCTACACAACTCTCGAATGATTTGAGTAATCATTTTAAAACATGAAAATTCCCTCATCTTATGACTACTACATTGAAAGACCGCATTTTTGTTCCCCAACTATGGATGTCATAGAACTAAATTTCAAAAAGTTCAAAAGATAGAATATTAAAAGAAAAGCTGTCATATGTTCGAATCTTAGGTTTCAACCGCCTGTTGTAATAAAAATTATAACATTCCAAGTTTTCAAAATGTTTTGTGATCCAAACAAGATCAAATCATAACCCTTTCGTCCAAGGACCCTACAGAATGTGTTCACATGAACTATGAAACGTTTGGGAGTAAGAATTAATTAGTCACAATGGATGAAAAGTTCTACCTTCTAGTTTTCTTTTTCTCTTTGTACCGTGAGATTGCGGAGTCTCTTTCCTGACTATTCAATTCGCGTGGTCCAAATTTAGGAAGTACTTGAAAGGTCTTGGAATCCACCAGAACATGTGAATGGACATCCTGGAAGCCATTTCCATTAACTGTATTCTCACCAAAATCAGATTCCTTGTCAGGTACCAAGTGGTTCATCTCCACGAAGCTACCAATGAAGGTCGAAGGATAGCCTTCATCTGGAACCCCACCGGTAAAATCACACCACTTGAATGTGCTTGTCTGCAAATAGAGAATAAGGCAACTTGTTTCCTTCTCTATGTATTTATAGGATAGTAATAAAAAGTCCCATCAACTTTCTATATCTAATTGGCTAAATCTTTGCATGCACGCACAACAAATCATGGCAGCCATGATTTCAGCTTGCACATAAATATGCTGCAGATAATTTTCACAGGCTCAAACAGAGCTAATATGAGATTATACTAAATTCACCAATACAATCATTAACTTTTGCTTAGGCACCAGACCCACAACAGGTGGTTCCTAAGAGCGAATCATACCAGATATTGTGTTCCACATGCTATGATGTGTGACTGAAAAATCAGAACTAAGATCCATACTAGTTCAACAGCAAATGATGATAGGAACACAGGTGAAAAATACAACCAGACGTCAATATGTGAATTGGGAAGAGGCTAATTACCTCATATGATGGAACTGATACTGAATCTGCATTATTTTCAGGGCCTGGCCTACTATCCCTCAACTGAGACTTCACAGGTATTTGTGATTGAAATCCAATACTGGGTTCGATGTCTTCCAGAGAACCACTGAAGTTGGGTTCCGTTTTTGCCATCTTGTGAAGCTGGCAAAGTATCTCTTCTTTATGTTTACCACACATTGCATTTCGGTTCTGATAGAATAACAAGATTCTAAAGGAGGTTAACATTTAGCAGAAGCAAAAACAAGCTCAACAGGAAGATTACAGCAGAATTGTGGAGCTCAAAAAAGTCCAAGCACCAAGCAATTCCAGCTGTTATTTACAAGTTCTGCAAGTTCCACATAGAAGCAAGCACATATGAATCCTCGTAAGCAATAAAGTTAACAAAATTAAGAGACAGTTATGAAAAGAGTCATCAGAGATATCACCATAGTGTTAAAACACATAAAGCCACAGCATCATCTAGTTGCATAATTTACAAGAACAAAAGAAGTACTTCACAAAATCGACCACAGTACAATTTTCGCGTTCAATAGACCAAAAGCAAAATACTAGAATATTATTCTCCTGGAATCATTAATACATTAGAAAAATGATCAAAACAAATAATGTAAACCAGAGCTAGAAATTATCTCAAAAAGAGGAACTCTTTGAGCAAGTCAATATATTATAATAAATGCAAACTAAGGCTCAAAGATATGACTGACGGCTAATCAAAGTTACATAGTTTTTAGTGCACTCATCCCCATGCAACAGCACAGACCACCCACAACCCCACACCCTACAAGCTTCTCCGAGACTAACCCAACGAACTACAGTTTAAAAGAACTAAAAACCCAACTTCCCATGGCATTGGAAAATGAAAGACTAAAACACAAAACACGAACTTTAGAAAACAAATTTTGCCTAAAAATAGTGAACAAACCTTAGGCAAAGAAGGGACCCACATAGCCTGAAAACTATGCCCAGAATCCACACAATCATTCGAAACAATCATATCATCAAGACTCACAACCGAAGGAGTCTCCCAGACCAACAAATCCAACAACCCCTCATCGTTCCCACTGTCAAAAACCAAACTTTTCTTCCCCAAATCCTCCAACCCAAGAAAATTCAACAACTCACTCAGAGAAGGGCACCCATTAAACCCCTCAACCGGTCTCCGATCATGAACAGACCTAAAATTCTTGTGGGTTTCCCAGTCGCAGTTCTGGCAAAGCACTACGGACTCAGTGCGGCAGAAGATTGAAGAAGGCGAAGAATTGCACGAATCGCAGAGAAGGGAGCGGTTGTGTTTACTGAATAGCTGGTTTGTGGAGTGCACTTCACGATCGCAGTTTAAACAGAGCTTCGCCGAGTCAGCTCGGCAGTAAAGGAGGGCTTTTGATTCGTTACAGAAATCACAGAGGCGGTCGGTTTGATCATAATTTTCTTGGTCTGGTACACTCATGGCTTCCATTTTCACACTTTTTTTTAGCTCTCGATGATTTGTTAGAAAAGAAAGTAGAGATTTTGGAAAGGCAGAAGTACCGTAAATGCTATTATGTAATCATTTTCTGGATCTGGATTTGCAGTAATTGACCAACTGATGACCAACTGATCAAACTCTGGCTCAGTGTGCTTCTGTAGAGTGGGGGAGAAGCCAAAGAGGCGAAGAGCAAAGCAACCTTATCGCTTCTCACGTTCCTCAGATAAATATAGAAATTTGTACCGTAAATCTTGTGTCCACCTCACAAGCATATGATTTCATTTTGCTGAAAAAGGTATTTATTAGTAAATTCTTTTTTATTGGACTAATTTAAATTTTTTATTTTAATTTATATTTCGTCTGCTAGTTTATTATATAAATGTAACTCATATATATAATATTTACTTATAAAAAAATTAATTAAAAAATAAATGTACTTAATATATATTGTATTAGAATAAGAGATAAAATATAAAATAAAATAAAAAATTTAAAATGTTATTCAATCTAATGGGTAAATCGAGTTTTATTTATAAAGTTTTGATTATTTCTTGCCGATCAATTCATTGATCATAATGTTACCTTCACACTTGTATATGCATAGTTTAAAATTTAAAATTTAAAGAACTTTTAATATGTATATATGTAAATTAAAAAAATATATATCTCAAATTATTTCTTGACAATGGAACCATAAAATTTGTGAATTAATTCACATTTGATTATCTTTATTTTTTTTATTCTTTTCTTTTTTCTTCGTAAAAGAAGAATTTGACGTCAATGATTCTTAAAAATGGTCCCACTTAATATCTTAATATATAAAAAGATACTGAATTTATATATTTAAAAAAGATGCTGACTTTACACTTGATAAGAAATATTAGATTTCATAATTTAAAATAACCCTTTTACTTTTACTTAGAGATTGAAATAATTAAAATATATAGATTGAAGTTAAAGATTCTATTAGATAAGATATGATACCCAACAGAAAGTGTCAATGATTCCCAATGAACAATACTTTGGTCAAAGGTAGCTCACTTTTCAAAGCACTTCTTTGATTAATTATAGTTTGATTACTTCCATATTTTTTCAACACCTTGCATGTGCCTGCACACAACATATGATATGTATTCATTTAAGGGCTTGTTTGACTATGTTTCTTTTCTTGTTGTCCAAGTTCAAAAATTAGTTTATTTGTCAACAAAAATTTTCTTGTGATTCGAATGAATTCAATTCTTATACGCTTAGGCTTGTGGACTTTAGATATGGGATGTTGGGTGATATAGGATGAAATGAGGGATGAAGAGTGCGATTAAGATAATTTTATATTTTTCTTCATATATTTACTTTGTGAGATGATATGATTGATAAAAGTGGATTATTGTATTGGGAATATTCACACAAATATGAATTATAAAACTTAGATAAATTATTTTAAATTATATACAAATTATATATATCGATCTTTCTTTTAATTATTTTAAAATTTTTTGATTGACGCAGCAACCATAAATTATTTGAAGCTACAGCACCAAAGGTGTGATAAAACTATCACACCTAAAAGGTGGGATGCCATATCCCACCTTTTATGTGTACAATAGCGGGCTGACAAATTTATCCAGAGTTCCAGTCAGTCAAAATAAATATGGGATAAGACAGGATGTGCGCTGTCATCCTTCCTCATTCCTCAAAGTACACGAGACCTTATCGAAGCTTCTTCAATTTTAAAATATGCACTATAGTGGCTGGTATGAGAAATGATGATGGTGATTTGGGTGCATATTTGAGAAAATGAAATAGACATACCCATTAAAGAAAGGGAAACCAAAGATGCAGATTGTGAATAATACGAACAAAACATTTTCTATGGACATATTTTATAAGTTCATACAAAAATATATTTTTTATTTATATATACACACATCAAATTTTTAATTTTTAATATTATGTGAAAGACTTATGATACTGAAACACAGTCCACTCGACAGTCGGGGGAAGATATTTGTTGAGGTTTTCCTTTGATGTTAGAGAAGGAAAGGAAATGTCATGTCCTCGTGTGTTGTCTGGGAATCGGCAGCAGGCCACTACTCAACACTTGCGCTCTTGAAAGGGAAAGAGAATAATTATGTCACCAACTATTCTCACTCAACTGTATTGTTGAACACAGAAATTTGGGTCAGAGGTGATTCGTCTGAAAATACAAACGTAGCTCAATAGAACCACATGGAGTTCAAGAAATCCACAACCCACGTGGCTTGACAACTCAATATCATGTTAATTTAAAATTTTATTTTATTTTATATTCCATTTTATAAATAAATAATAAGTGTATTAAATATTTTTTAAAAAAAATTAAAAAATATATATACGTGATATAAATACAATAAATTAAAGTGAGAAAAAAATAATAAGTAAAATAGAGAATCCAAAGTGATATTAAATTGAACTAAATAATCGAATTGAAGCAGTTTTTTCATATTTAATTACGAGAATTATGGAAAATTCATAAGTATGATTGGTGAATAAAACTTATCTGAATTGTAATTGCCTTGATATTTAAATACATGTATCTGACAATGAACGCTTGGGAAAGGATAAGAAAAATTTTTAGGGGTACCGAGTTGAAATTTTTTCGGTTCCATTATTTTAATTATGACAGATTATTTTAACTCTGTTCATTATATTTTATTGGTGCATTAATTTAATTTGCATAACTCTCTTAATTATTCCTGTGCAAGCACTATAATCAAATCAAATTAAACAAATATATTTTCTCCAATGAATTTTTTTTCTTTTCTTGGGTTAAATCCGAAGATCCAAATTGGGATTTTTCTATTGTAAATATTTCATTTTCGGCGGCTCAAATGCCCATTTCATGCTTCTATCAAGAAAAATAAAACTGCCTTTTCAAGAAAACACAGATATAGTATACTTCAAGGGGCCCCGTAAAATTAACTCTAGAAATTGCTCGGAATTGCCAAAATAATAACAAAAATAAGATACATGCGAATTTTACGAATATGGATAATATAAGATAATTCAAGAACGACTAAAAATGGATGAAGCAGCTCATATAAATATTGTGAATGAATCATCACTAATTGGAAAATGCCAAAAGTTGGGTTAGAAAGACGCAAAAATCAGGAAATGTCCAGTAACAGCAACAATGTCACCATTTTCGACTTGTCTTTTTCATTCACAATTCAGCCCGGCTGGAATTTATGAAGGAAAAACAAACACGCAAACACACACTGAGAGAGAGAGATAATAATATCATATTTTTTTATTTTCCTGCAAAATGATTTTTTTTGAAAAATGAAAGAAATAAAACCAATTCTGACTAGAATGACATACGATTGCAGTTAATCACATATACACGCACAGAAGCGCAGAGGCCGAGAGGTCAATTGAACTTGAACTTGCAGCATTGCCCTCACATATATAAACGTAAAATCCAAGGTTCGAATTCTAACCTATTCTTGATATGTTGTATGAATTTATATATATTGAAAAAAATAGTTAGATTGGGGGGCTACGATAAGCATTCAAATTTCTAGATAAATGCCCGTTGCACAGCTAAAAAGAGACTAATCCAAGTTCAATTAATACATAGTCCACAGAAAGCTTTCAGAAAAATAACAATTTGTCCCAATCAAGCAAGAAATCTGCTCAGGATTACCATTTCTGTTCTGCTATCTCTGATCATTCTCCCGACTTGTTATCACACGGGTGTTATATGAATTACAGTGTCGGCACTTGTGCCCAAATATGTGAAAAAATACCTTGCTGGTATTGTTGCAATCGTTGCACAGTATCTCAACCTGTTGAGTTATATAAAATTATTGTTATCTTGAAATATATGAGATCAAATTCAATCAGGAACATCTGAAAGTGAGAGACAGATATCTGACTTGTTTGGCATGTATAAGTTCCATACGGAAATGTACAATAAAAAAGTGGCAATTATGAATATACACATGCTATATTATAGCTATAAGCAAATGTTAACAAATTGGCGAACAAAAGTTCATGGAGACAAATATGGAGACAAATGATGAAGGAAATGAAATGGATAATGAACTTACTTCATAGTGGTATTCCTCAGGCATTACAGTGGCTTCAATCTGTCCAAGGGTAATTCCAAAGTCAAAATAGCATACCACATTATGCACAGATTCACAACTGAAAAGGAGAGAATATTTGGCATCTTCAATATGCAAAATAAGAGAAGTAAAGCAGAACCTCAATTATTCAGGTTATTTTATGACACAGGTAGATTTCATCAGAGTGCTTAAATCAGATATGTTCAACTAAATGGAAGAATAGTAAGTTGGATAACCAGGGAATTGGATAATAAGGATTGCAAGGTAGGATAGATGCCACAAACAAATGTAAAATTACATTTGTTTGTTAAATTCCATTTGTAAAGTCTGTTACGACAAGTTTTAGTGTGTAACTTAGGAAAGATGGGAAGTGAATTTGCAAGGACAATAATATATCTAAGACTCAAATGCTCAACGTCTTAGAAATTTCAGAGCTTTACTTACAGTTAGGGCCATTTGCATGATAAGAAACACAGACTGATACCACTTCTATTTCAATTGATCTGTGAGAATAATTTTTCCCATTTAAGCTGTATCAGGGTGCCCAATACACACTATAGCAAGCCAGGAGTTCAAGCTCAAGTTTCTTAGATGCTTTCACCTAAAATGCACTAAAAGGTCTGATTAATTCAAACGCAAAGCTCATAGTATTTCTCAGTGAACACCGTACTGAGCGCTCAATATCAATGCAAAATTATGAAATCACATGGCATGTCAGCCAAGTACCTTCAAGAAAAGGAAGTAAAAGATTATCTATTATTAGTTCATGATAATTATAAAACATCGAAGAACCAGCACCAGACTCGTTCTTACAAGAGATTCACGTGAAGAAATGAAGAATTCTTAAACAACAAAAGATGCAAAACAAAAACTACAAAAGCAGAAGAGGCCCAGTAAGCAGAAAATGTAAACCACAGAGTACCTCCTGGTCTAATCTTTCCCAAGTTCTGGACATATTCAACACTGACTTGGAGCAGATCGGACAGCGGTACCTGTAAAATAATTGGAACATAAAATTTTAATGTTATTTCAGAGAAACAAAACAAGACAAAACAGGACCCAACAGATTCAGATGAGGAAAGCGAAGAGGCATAAAAAAAGTCACACGTACTGGTTTTGGCAGAACATCTCCTCGTAACAGTCCATATGCATTGTATGCCCACACTTCAGAATAGTTGTTTGTTTGGTTGAGTCGAAAAGAAACTGCATGCAGGACACAAGATTATTTATTTCACAGGCATAAAAGCATATTGATATTGAGATTATAGTGTAAAATGCCGCACCTCATAACAGATGGGACAATGGCTCTTCATTGAGTCCTCTACACACAAGTGATTATTGCGGAGACCTGTTGAATAGCAGGATCCTGCACTCGAAAAGAGAATGCTAAGATGGGATGTGTATATCCCACAAGAATTCAGGATCTAGGTCATATAAATGAACATCCACAAAAACGCGGACAATAGATACAGTAGACAAATCCAATATCCCAACCTGGCAGGCACAGCGGGGGTGGAAGAGTTATCTAGCTTATATCTTTTCCCTGGTAATGCATTCAGAGAAGGGCTCGATTTGAAATGTTGGCTAACAAAAGTTTTGTTTTCAATAGTTTAGTGAAACTCCTAAAAGCACAGGAAAGATTGGCCATTCTTGCTTCTCTCAGCTATGGTTCACAGTTAAATGGAAATACTTTTGACATGAATGAAAAATCGCCACTTGTATTATACACAAAATATGATGCACATCTCATTGATCGTACAATGGCAAAAATATTGCCAGCTTTAAATCATAGTGAAACTTTGCCTCAAAAACAGCTAGTACTTAGAAATGCACAACACAAAATAGGCAAACTGAAAAGAGTCATCGGAAATAAGTAGGAAAATGTGCACGTTAATGTTCTCAAGTCTAATAAAAGAAACATCTCAACTTTGCGATTCACATGAGAATCTGTTTCACATTCAACGGTCGTTCCATACAATGAATAGAAAGAAATTAATTGACATAAGACTACACATTACAAAAAAAACTAGCAAAAGAAAAATCAAACTACTTACCACACTTGGGGCAGTGAAAGTAGTTCTCCCGACCACCAACTCTGTGAATCATGATTGCATCAAAACAAGCATCTACAAGTGAAAAATCACTAAATTGTAAAAATGGTGACATTATAGAGCTCTCTTACCTACAAATGCCGCACTCACTACAATGAAACTGTTCTTTTGTGATCTGTCACATCAACAAGCTTACCAATGTCACTAAACAAACAAAAATAAGAAAAGACACTATCCCTGCATTTAGTTCTAAAAGAATCTGGTTCTTTTTTTTTTTTTTTCTTTTCTTCCTTTTCTTTTCTTTTTTTCCTTTAATTGAGCAAGTTCTTGTATCGCCTAACCAAAATATAGTAATGAGGACAAAGTATTACATCATCATCATAGAATTTGCATATGTTGCAGAAGTATTCTCCAAATTTGATTCCACAATTCGAACAGAGATTGGAGACCTACATAAGAGGAAACAAAATCAAACAACACGTCGTTGAAACCATTAAACCCACGCTTAAAATGAAAAAAAACACACAAAACTCAGCGCAGATGATAGTGGGACCTGTTGTTCTGTATCGCATACCGCACAAACAACCTAAACGTAAACCAAAAAATCAATCAAAAGCAAGCGTAACTGTAAATATTCACAATCATCAAACCCAAATAAACGAGAACGGAATTAACCTGCTTAACATCATGGCGAACAAGCTCGTGCCTCTCTTTCGGATTGCTCAAAGTACTCTACAAAAATTCCACAAGAACACAAATAAGAAAACCCTAAGTGGAAAAGAAAAGCACGCATTATACATACAACCCAGAAACTCACAGTGGCTTCGTTGTGACAGTGACGGCAAGTGAAAATCTGATCGCAGCAGGGGGCTCTTATTTTGCATCTTCTCCTATAATGCTCGCACCTAATACATCAATTTTTTTTCATTAATTTAGAAAAAAAATGGGAAACCCCACCAAGAGATAATGAGAAAATTGCAAAAGCAAACAAACCCATAAAGCAATTTCCCGAAATCTTCTCTCGGAATGTTATTATCATCACGATTTTGGGTTTGATCGATGGCATCCATTGTCGGACTGTTGTGCAGATAAAAGAAAATGATTAATTGCGGCAGTCGTCAATAATTAAATGGCAAAAAGCCAAGATATTTAATTACAAGGGTTGCCGCTTAGAGGATTCCACCTCGGCTGCCGCAGTTTTGCGGGAAACCTAATCTCTTTGGTTTTATTCGGT
>JACGDI010000617.1:52244-74640 GCA_014898725.1 Jacaranda copaia | reverse complement strand
ACGTACATCTCACTCGCAAGTAGCTTGCTTTGAAATCTCATCTTATATAATAATTGTGGCTATAGTAAAAAGGAGGCCTTAATCACATATACAATGCTCGTATCGAGGTTCTTTTCCACTTATATTGTCTAGAAGTATTGATTCGAGTCTTACTCATGACAAAGAAGTTATATTTCTATTAAGATAATCACAATATTCTCACTAGAAAAAAGTTAAAAATTAAAACTCAGTTCACAAGTCAAGCAGTGCAAAACTTTCCATTATGTAAATTTGCATAATAATGTATCGTAAGAATTGAGTTTTCATATCTGATGATGGATTACAAAACTTTAAGAAGCCAACTTTCCATCTATGAATTTGGGCATCATTCATTATCACAAAACTGGAATTCAATTCCCTTGATTGATATCAATAGGATGACTCTTGAAACTATGAAGGCTCACCAGAAGATCGATTTGCAAGAAAAAACCTATTTTTTAACATTTGCTTAAGACGACTTTCAGGGCTTTCTTTTTCCTTAACTTAAAAAAACTATCCACGACTCACCTCACTAATCATGTAAATGTCGCATAACCCTTTTTTGAATCTATGTGAAGGGATCCAAACCTAAGTTGTTTGGACTATTGTTTCTTGCTCTAGCTGGATCAAGTTCGGGCCCAAATTTTATATACTATAGTATTTCAGAAAGAAAACCCTGATGTTCTATTTTTATTAGAGACCCATAACAAAGAAGGGCACCTGGAGAAAACATCTAACCTGCCCATTAGATTAAGTTGGGATTCTTCACTACTGCAAAAGTCACCAAAATTTAGACTTATGCCAAGATTACAAAACAGTTGACAGTCATGAAGTCCTTACACTTGCATCTTACTAGCTTCATGACTTGTAGAATACTACTGAAGTCTTCTTCTCTTTTCCCATCAGCAGAGCAATTGCACTATATATAAGCATAATACTACTAATTATAAGTTGCTAGAACCAAATAGCCTTGGCATTAATAAGCCTTTGCTTTAGAGATCCATCAACATGAAGGGAGATCACATCTTTGGCTGAGCCAACAAATTCTCCACCAATAAAAACTGCAGGGACAGTGGGGTTGCACCCCATCCCTCTCAAAGCCCACTCCATTTCCGTCCCCCTTGAGTCTTGATCAAGCTCATGCACAGCCGGGCTAGCGCCCAATTCATAGAACAGCGTCTTGATGCTGTAGCACATGCAACATGAGCTCTTCGTGAAGATAACTGCTGCCTTCTTTGATGCCAACTCCCTTATTCTGTCCATTTGTTTTCTATATCAATAGGAAAATTTTGCTGCTTATAACTATGTGGTTTGAGGCTTGTCTGTGTCTTGAGATATATGTCATCATGGTCATTCTTATTTATAGACAGAGAATGTCAGTTGGGATGAATTTGTTTATCCGGAAAAAGGAAAAATGAGAATCTTGATCAAGTTCCTTTTTAAAGGTATTTGTTTTGGATAAGCAAAATGGCCCTGATGATTTCTTGAAAGTGACTCTTTGTGCTATAGACAAGTTGGCACATACATAGTAATAACCGTATTGTAACTCAGAGACGAGCACCTCTGAACTTTCCGTACACTTAAAATAGTTGATTAAGTGCATTTGGATTCTGATAGGCTTAAAAATAATGTTTGCAGGTGTGCAAAGGGCAGCAAGATTAATTTGGGATATATTCTTTTTGTCTCATTGGAGAAATTAAAGTAACTTTCGGAGAGAAAAAACTAATATTATTGCCAACTAGAAATGGGGTGCTAAAAATGTTAAAGAATTGCAGATATTGTATTTGGTTTCGAAAGTGATGCGGTTCACGGTCTTGGGTCTTCAACCTCGAACTCAATTTTTTAAATGGTCTCTGCAATGGATCTCAACTTCAATTCGAAGCACAATTTGTACAAGTAATTTTGGGTCTCCAACCTAATTATAACAACACACGTTAAGCTAGTCGAGATCGTGCTTAACTAAGGTCCTCCAATACCTAAGTTAGTATAAAGCTAAGGTGATCAAGTGAAAGCTCAAAGGAAAGTTAAGAACCCAAGTAAATGATAAGTAAAGATCATTTAACCTTAAACTGTGCGGCTTCCTCTTTTTATAAATCATGAACTGTCCTTGTTTGTATGGATTTAGGTGGCAAAAAACTGAACATCAAATTCATATTGATCAAAGGTTATCAATCTAGGTCATTGCCCGAATCGGGTCAAGCTCCTCTGGATCATGACTCAACTTAGATAAAAAGATGCGAATCCTGTCATTTTGGCAAAAATCCGAGGGTATGATGGTCTTTTAATTCTAATTTCATTAATTATTATCATCGGACGCACTAAAAGGGATATATATAATTTTTGATAATATTCTCCAAATTGATGGAACCAAAGCTTTTTGGAGTATTATCACTTTTATAATGTCAACAGTCAACCTCTACAAAAACCAGCAAATCTTGAAATCTAAAAAGGGATAATGCAGCATCAATTAATCTGCATTTTTCTGATGATCATGACAATTTCATGTTAAAAAAAATACTCATCTTACAGTTGAATTGTGGAGTTTTAGGATTTTATACTTTATTCTTCTTCTGGTTTCTGTTGTGGGATCCTCAGCTGATGTGTAAAAACTCTAAAAAAGATTAGGACTTATCCAATGAATTCCCACTTTAGAATCTAACTCCCCACAAATAAATTTGCAAAGTTCTTGCACAGAGGATTTAACAGATACAAGAAAACAGCAGTTTTCTTGAAAAACTTGTAATATTTTCAACTTGAAAACGTCAGGATTGCAATAATGGCCGTCTTCCTTCTGTTTTCCTCCTCCTTTATGGATGATCATCGAGAAAAAGAAGAATCCTAGTTGGAAGGTTCTGGAATTCGCATATAATGCTTGTGATACACTTGTCATCCAATATCTATGTCCCATTACTACAATAGGAAATGGTTGGATGCTGACCTTTGCCATGCTTAGGTGCCATCTTTGTGGTCACTCATTGTCTCAATTTATCTCTTGGCCCTTATCCAGATTCATTCTGATAACATATTGTGGAGGTATATTCATAGGAATGACAAAATGACTTCATTTTTTCATGAGATTGTGAATTCCATTTTCAGTATTTGTTGATCATGATAGTATTTTCGAGAAAGGTGATTCTTTGAATTTGATGAGTATTATAGGAATTTTCTTCTGCTTAGGGTCGAATCTTTAGGTCAGATCAAAAGTAAGTCGAGATTGAAATCAAGAATGATCTTGAAAATTCTTGACACTTAATTTAGAAATCGATAACAAGATATGATTAGAAATTTTGGGGATAAGCATTGAAGGTAGTAAAAAAATTTTATGTTAAAAAGTGTACCAATAAGCTTATTTATATTAGCGTTATTCGACAAAACATATTGTCCAAAGCTATATATCAAGTTTATGGAATTCAATAATTTTCATTTAAGTCTAAATACTTCGTAAGAAGGCGCAGCAACGTGAATATTTTATTTGTTGTTAATTATTTATTAGAAATATTTCGATAATACCACGTTGTATTGACTCGTAACCCAATCTAAATGATAAAAATATTGGTAAAAGTAGCCATATATTCCCTTGCACTTGTAGGAAATGGATGATTATATTTCTTGTGAGAATATTAACTAATACTCCAAATATGTAGAGTCGGATTATTTATATTCTAAAATAATATTTTCTCATTCAACATCATTTTGAAAATAAAAAATAGGATTGTTTGTACCATTTTTAATAAAAACACCACCCATTATTTTCATACGTATAAAAAACTTATAATACCTACTAATTTAAAAATAATTAAAATCCACTAATTAATTAAATATTATTTTTTTTTATCAAAAATTTTATAATTTTTATTCAATTATATTTTTATTTTTACACATAAAATAATAAAAAAATAAAAATACATCCTAAAACAATGAAAACAGAGAAGGAAAATAAAAACAATACCAAGCCAAGCCATAGTCTATGGCATTTCACAGGGCTTTGATTAGACTTTTGTTCAACATATGGGCTTCTATGGTTAAATATTTAGAATAAAGCAAACAGCCCATATAACTATTTTCAAAAAATAAAAACTAATTTAATCAACTACTTTATATAAAAATATTCATTTATAAAAGAAAGTACAACGATCGATTTTCTTTTAGACATTCATTTTCAATTATAACCGCTGCTTTAATTTAGTGGTAAGAATGAGGTTGAAAAAAGATTACTGCATCCCACCTAAGCTATCACCCAAGTGTGTTTTTTAATTTTTATTTATTTATTTATTTATTTTTATTTTTTTTGGTTCTAGAATCATCATTGCTTCTAGTCTCAATTTAGAGGTTATCACTAGCTAGAAAGAAAAAGAAGAAGGCATTGTAAATTAATTTTATTAAATTTATAATTAATAAGAAATTTTTACTAACTTTATAAATTAATTTTGAATTAATGTGCATTTCAAATTATTATTCAATATTCTTTCAGGATTAATTTTTTAAGCTTTATTTAAAATTTATTCACATGGATTCCATTATTCTTTTGTTTATCTACCTATATGTACTTGAGATAATTTGAAATTGAACTTGAACTTCATATGAAGATATGATGGCAATGCGACTCAACTGATTAATTAGTAATTCCATATTGATTTCATTCTAAATCCTCCTCGATCCGAAATAATATTTTTTTAATCCAACAGCATCATCAAAATTATTATTATTATTATTTTGAAAAAAAGTGTTCTCTCTCTTTTAAAAATTCCTGATGGTCCAATAATCAAGGTCAACCATTGGTCCTCCTCCATCCAAATGTATCAAAATAATAATAATAACAACAACAACAACAACTTTTTATTCACAGGATTAATTAACATAATGATTTATACTCTAATCATAGCAAAGAATTAACTTGACTAGCCATAAATATTTTTAACCAATATTTTCAAAATCGAACCGGCAATGAATCGGTGACCTTATTGATTACTGGTTTAACCGGTTCGACCACTGGTTGAACCAGTATGACGTAATAATTATATTTAATTTTATAAATATATTTAATATTACAAAAAAATAAAACTTTCAATTGATATAAAAAGAATATTATTTGAAAAAAAATTCAACTTACTCAATTTTAAGTAATTTTTTTTAGAAAATAATACTATTTCACAATTTATCAATTATAAATAAATAAAACATAATGTTTCATATTAATTTAAGTAATCATTATTTCTTACTTCAACTCAAAGTAAAAATACATTCTTCTATACTAAATATTCAACATAATTTAAAAGAGATTAAATAAAATAAAATAATAAATTAAACATAAGCATTTACATAAAATTACCACTTCATTAAATTTCAAGAAAATAAATTCATGTTTCAAAAAATTACATGTCCAAAATTTTTAATAATCATCTTTAACTCATAATTTTTCTTTTTTGTTTTCACTTATTTTTGTTCTTAAAAAAATGTAAAATTTAAAAAAAAAACAAATGAACTGATTGAACCGGTCCAATTTTAAACTTTATTGATTTTTATACTTCAATAGAACCAAACTGACCACTAGCCACTGGTCTGGTTTTTAAAACATGGCTTTTAACTTTTGGTTAAGGGACATGTTGGCAACGTTAATTAAGACAAGAAAGATGATTCTTGGACAAATAATAATCCTTGGTCGCTTCAAAATTGTGTCTTTAATCCTTCTCCTCACATAATGGAGATTAATTAATTAGAATAATTAATCCTAGTTAGGGGGACTTAGCCGCCATTAAAATCTCCACTAGCAATTTTTAGGGGTCCAAAAGAAAATTCGTCCACATGTCTCATCATAATTATTTGATATGCACCCATAGCCTCCTTGAGAGGTAAAGAATCTTAATTAAAGCCTACTTAGGGAATAATAATTTGAAATTATGCAAAAAAGTAGGGGTTCTTTACCATACAACCGACCATACTAACCTATTATATGTTATATTAATTTATTTCAACTTTTTAACGACAAAATAACCGACGTTTATGCCCTTTTTTCACTAAGAATCTTATGATGCTAAGGATATATTTTACCATTATTTATCACATTTTTCATATACTTAAAAATATTTGGTAAGAATATTTTTTGAATATATATACACATATAAGTATGTGATGATAAAAAGCCGAACAGACAAAAGTAACCCCACCATTAAAAAGTTTACTATACTATTTTTAAGTTGCTTTATATATACTTAGTCGAATTCGACTCAATCCAAAATTTGAACGAGTTAAATTGCCGAAATGACACTCTGGCATTGCTATACAACCATATAATGCACCAATTATCAATTACAATCTCCTATAAATATCTCCAACCATCATATATATAAAATAATATATACATATTTTATTGTCCTAACTTTATTCATTCTTATCTTCTTTTACTATAAGTATTTGAGGGTTTTGTTCGTCTAGTTTAGTTGCACATGCCTATAACCCTAGTAGAACGATTTTAGTCGAAACAACCTCGATTGTATCAATCCTAATCCTAGATTGAGGATGGGTTCGAAGCCGCAAAGGGGGTACTTAGAGCAGTTTGACAGCAATCCTCCTTTGAAATAAAGCATAAAAAAGAAATATTTGAGGGTTTTGTCAGAACTCTCTCAAGGACTTTATTTCTTATTTCAGGTTAGATTTTATTATTTGATAAGTGTAAAGTTCATTACATACTAGCGTATAAGCCTCTTTGATTGGTCAAGAACGATTATTGGATGATTTCAAATCAATTCTAAAAAATAATAAAAATAAATATCAACTTTTCTTCTCTTCTTTGCATGGGGGTATGCTTTCTATTTCCTCTAAGTAAAAAGGGAGGGGAATCTTACATAAGGATATATAGCCAGCAAATGGATAAAACCAAACATCTTTCCCACATCAGCTGATGCTCCAGTCAAGCCCTCAATATATACAAACATAATACTATTGAATAAAACCCTCGAATGAAATACAGACATGAAAAAAGAAAAAAAGGGTTAATTAAATAAAGAAAATGGCCACATTGAAATAATTATTTAGCATTTTTCAAATAAATATTCGGCAATATGTCGGGGGATTCCATAAATAAATCAAGAATTAATTATTTTATTGATTTTTTGCCCTTTTCCCTTAAAAAGTGAAAGTTGTATTCTATGTCTAGAAAGATAGACGGCTACACATTGTTCACATTGGGGTGGGTTTTACTTAAATTCAAACTCAATCCACACTTACAAAATATATATTTTTTAAAATTTATCTTGCAGTATATTAAATATGTAAAATTTTCATTTACTCCGTTTTACTTGTACTTATTAATTTTTTTAAAAGAAAAAAAATTATTTAATTAATCATAATTTGATAATTTAATTACAATCTCTCCTAATTTAATACAAAAAAATTTAATCAACATTAAAATATTTAAATATGTCAACTGCAAACTAAAATATAAACATTAACGAAATAACATTAATCAACGTGACAGTATTTAAGTATATCAATCAAAAACTAAAATATAAAATTGTCCAATCATAAAAATATATAATATATCATATATTATAATTATATAAGTACTTGTGGTGGAGTAAAACGGATTAGTCATAAATCCAATCCCACCCCACCCTACACGAAATTCATATTAAGGCCACCCATACGGAGCAAAGTGAGACGGGTAGCACGGCCATGGGTAGCCAAGCCTATTAAGTTTAATTTATTTCTTTTTAGAATTTTTAATTTAATTTTATTATTAATCGAATTGAATTTGAATATTTATTAAAATTAAATAAGTGTCAAATTTGAATAACTTAATATTCTTATTGCTTTTTAATTGACAGAGTCGAGCTGTCGAATTTTGGATAATTTTATCCTATAAAAAGAATATATTTAAAACAAACTAAGTCGACACGATCTATATTTGGAATAATTTATCTTTTAGGAACAATTCTTCCAACTTACTTTTATCTTTCCTGCGCTTTGAGAAGATAAAGGGAAAAAACAATTACTCTCCTCCATGCACTCTCCTCCTCCTATATATATGCATACAAACTCCACAAGTGAACCTCAAACACACAAAAAAACTTAGCTCCCTTCCAAGAAATCTTTCACAACTATATATGGACACCGTGAAGAGGCTGACGGCGGACAAACCGGTGGTGATATTCAGCAAGAGCACTTGCTGCATGAGCCACACCATTAAGACACTGATATGCAGCTTTGGAGCAAACCCGACAGTTTATGAGCTCGACGAGGTGCCCAATGGGCAGCAGCTGGAGAGGGCACTGGTGGCGGCAGCAGGGCGGAGGCCGAGTTTTCCGGTGGTGTTCATCGACCAAGAATTGGTCGGCGGGGCCAATGAGGTGATGAGCCTTCATGTGAAAGGTGAGCTGGTGGCATTGCTCAAGAAGGCTAGAGCTATCTGGGTATAGCATTTTACCCATAGTATTAATGATTTTAGCTGCAATGCGGCGGAGAAGAAGATTAATGAAGATAATATGTGAAGAAAGAGTAAGGAAGCTGATCTATGTATGAATAGTCAGTCACTAGGTGTCTTTTATGTGTCAACCTTAATGGCTGCTTTTCCATGTTATCTTGTTTTCGTGTCTCTATTTTCCTAACTAATATAATCTCTATTATCTGGGTATAATCTGGCTTTTCCATGCAAATCCACATATTAGTATATTTTTTTGTTGAAAAAAGAAAAAGGTAGAGAAAACTATTAAAGCCGTAATATCTTGTAAAGGTAATTGTAAGAATCTCCAATTGCTATAAAATATTTAATTTAAGAAATAACTATTGTTTAAAGGGTGAATCCATCACCTCAATCAATGCATCGAACCGATTGAGGCCCCTCATTGGAGCATTACCGCAAGTGGATTCGAACCATAACTTTTTGTGGGAAATTATAGACAAAATTGGATTATATTTTAGTGGTTCATGTTACTATATGCTTCATGCAAAAATTTACCTATAAAAAGTAGTAGGAAATACGGTGTTGATGGATGAAATTGCAAATCAATATGGGCCAAAGCCAGACAGGACTTTGACACCCAATGTTTGACAGATCATGAAAATGGGCCAAATAATGACACTTCAAATTGGATATGCTTTCTGTGTTTTCATAATTGAAGTCATCAAGGCCCAAATTTAGAGCACAAAAATGGATAAGACTAGTGCCCTTCACACCGTATTTGAGCTCTAAAATCCTTCCCCTCCTCCGTGTGTCCATTTGTCTTGACTAATAATAGGACCCAATTGAAAACAACTCCAGCAAGAATCCTAAGCCACACAGAAAGATGAGGTGGTGAAACCCCTGGTCTGGTCCTGTTCTGAATCCCAAATTCAGACCAGTAAACAGTTTCTTCCTCCCATTCCATGGCTGCACCAACAGTAACCCCACCTACTTCATTCTCTCTTTCACTTAGGACCCAAATAAGCAAGCCAAGCATTCAGTTTGTAAAACCGAGGATAAGAAAAATCAGCTACCATGTTGGCCTTCGGGTCCTGGCTGTCCAAGGCTCAAGCGGCAGGCAGAAGGCACCCCCTGGAGTCGACACAAGAATTCATTGGGAGAATGAGGATGAAGGATGGATAGGGGGAAGTACCTCAGGGTCAACACAGGAGCCTAAAGAGGAAGATGATTTGCTGCGTGAAAAATTCTCAGACTTGCTCAACAGTTCATCTGATTCATATTACCAGTACAAACTAGCCTCAATCTTCTTAGTCAGTTTATAGGATAAGGTTGGTTTTGTTGAATATATAAAACATAGTCGCTTTATGAATATATTCAAATGGTTCCAATTCAGGTTTTTAGGTGTATCTGCAAGTGCTGATATGGAAGAAATTAAAGCTGCCTACAGGAGGTTGTCAAAGGAATATCATCCAGACACAACTACACTTCCTCTACGAGCAGCATCAGATAAGTTCATGAAATTAAGAGAAATTTATGATGTCCTGAGCAATGAGGAGAAGCGCAAATTTTATGATTGGACACTTGCTCAGGAGGCGGCAAGCAGAGAGGCTGAGAAAATGAGAATGAAGCTGGAAGACCCATACATGCAAGAAGTAGAGAACTGGGAATCCATTCCAGACATGGTGGATCGCCTGGGTGGGAGGAACATGGAGCTCAATGATCAAGCAAAGCAAGCTCTTACATTCGATGTTTTGATCATTATATTCTCTATTTGTTGTATAATATATGTTGTCTTCTTCAAAGGACCTTATTAGCTGGAGTTTTTACCAGAATGGATAGCTTTTACTACAATTAATCCTTCCCAAAATATACATTGACTTGTGTATATGGAAACTGTTGAAAGAAAATATGTATATGGACAGTGGATTATATATCCCCTTTCCTTTTTCTATTTGCTTGTTTCAATGCATCAACATATTATCCTATGACTAATCACCAAAGGGAAGCATGTAATTTATATATAGTCTGCAGAAGAATCTCAAGAACACATGAATATAAAAAGAACATGAGCCATTCAATCCAAGCATTAAAGAAAAGAACACATCTGTGTACAAAACTGAAAGTAAAAGATAGATCTCTAGAAGCATGTAAGATAAGACAAAGCTTACAGATTACACCAAATCATCTTGGATTTCAGAAAATAAAAGTCTCATTGTCTATGAAATCTTTCAAAATAGGGTTATTGCGTTCAAGGTAAGCAGTCCTTCGCCAATTCTCTACTGCTCTCTTCACAGTTGAATTCGCCCCTTTTATCTCCTCAGCAGTAAACTTGTGTTCTATTATTCCCAAAGGTCCAGGTTGTAGTACTTGAACCACAGTTTCCATGTCCTGCTCCAGCTGCCTGTGAAAAGAAGAAACAGCAAAGGCCCTTATCAAAAATACCTCTAACCTACATCTGTGTAGCACCACATTTTCATTTTAATTCAGCATCAAAATTCAACTTTCACCAAGTTTTCATTGGACTTCTTGTATTTTGGCTTGTTATTTCAGAATATCCTGATCATATTTAGAAATACAAAGCCTAGTCATTCTTCGACTTCACCATCAACAATCCATCCAAGATTCACTTGGCTAAACACTGAGCTTACACTATGTAAATTAGGGTCCAGGAAAAGCGTGAAGTAACTAGTTTGATTGATGATTCACTACAATATCAACAATACAGTGAATTTCTTGAAATTAAGAAAAACATTCCCAGATACAAGAAAGGAACTAAGACTTGAAAGGTTACAAACAAGTTATGTTTGTATTTCTAACTTTGATGATCGAAAAAACATGCTCTACTCCCACTGGCAAACATGGAATTAGAAAAGCCCCAAAAGCATGAATTCAGGATAAGAAATCCGAGACGTTCAGCAATACATAAGCTACAATATGAATAACTCAATCCCTTCCTCTCAAAATAATATCAAACCCAATAAAATACAAAAACAAGATTTCACCATGTAATGACGGATCCAATATTGAACAATGGCTTCATGAAATCAAATTACCATCCCAAGTTCACCCAGAAAAAACTAAACTTTTAGCTGCTCCTTAATTCCTAATAAAAGTAATTTATCAGAACATCCACCAGAAACTATCAAATATAAATGATTGTCAAACTCCCAACAAATCAAAAGGAAATTTCATCTTCTCAACTAGTGTAAACTTCATAATAACAAACAAAAACACGATATGTGCACCGCCCACGTTTAAAAAAGATATCACCCTTGAAAGAACAATAGCATAAGGAACATTATTTGCACCCATGAACACACAGTAGTATATGCAGATACAACAGTGGAAAAAAATAAATAAATTGAGGGAGGAAAACCTGAGGAATCTTGAAAAAGGAAGCCTTAGTAGAGATAGCGGCATATTCATATAAATTCCACCCAAAAAAATTCGCACCAATTTACAGATTTTCAGAATCCGCTTCGAGGGAAAGAATTGGGGACAGAGGGCGTTTTTCCTCTGTTTGTTTCCTTTTCCTTTCTAGCTAAACGCGCTTTATAGGGTCGCGTATGTAAAGAAGCGATATATTGTCTTTCGCATGCAACTTTTTTTCACACAGGTTGTCAAGTTTTTCATTTTTCTTTTTTCTTTTTAATATTTCTCCTTTTTCATTTTTTGGGTTTTTAAGGATTGCCTTCTCCTTTTCATTCTTTTATGTCAGAAATTTTTGGTCAACATGCATTTCATCCCTTATCAACACACAATTCATTTTTAAACTTGCTTCCAATTTTGGCCAGGCAATAACAAGTTAAATTAACTTAAGGTTAAGTAAGAAAAATGCATATTTAATTTTAATTAAGAGTTCTTTTCATATTCTTTTCAATATTCATCTTAGTTTATGAGTCACGATAGTTCAAGAATAGAGAATTTATATTAATAAGAGGTTCCGCAGGTGGAACATTAGAATTTCTTAATTTAGAGATAAAGCAATACTACAAGAGATATGCACATTTTATGCCTCTTAGTATATTTATTTTTTCATTCTTTTTGTGTGTGTGTGTGTGGTTTTTTTTGGGGTGGGGGGGTAGGAGTTGAAGTTTTGCATAAACACCAGACAAATTATCAACTTCCTAAAACTCTGTCACCTGACCTAATATGGACAATAAATCAGCTATGAAAGATGCTGCAATTTTGCATATGGAACAGTAAAAAAGCCCAGAAAGGTTTCCTCAGACACAAATATAGAACACAAGTTTGATCCTCTGCTTTTCAAGAATCCAACAAATAAGACAGGCAAGCATTTCACTTGACAGCAAACAGATTCACAGGAAAAAACTGAACACTATAAAACCTGAAACCCAAACAAAACAAAACACAACACTAATCCTATACACTCTTTTGCTATTTACATGTAAACAAACAAAGTCATGAAACCGAATGGCGTCTTCTCTTCTGAAAAAGAAACCGGCTTTCAGAATTAGCCTTTCCCCCCATAGGCTTCATATCTTTAATCCCGAACAAAGAATTGAGCTTGCTTAGTTTCTTGGCAAACGATTTGAATAGCCTGTTGGCCGGGTGTGATCTGACGAGCTCCTGTTTCATGGAGACATGGTCTTTTTCAAGATCAGTTAGCCTCATTCTCATCCTCGCAACTTCTAGCTTCAGCTCACGGTTTTCCCTTCTAACGGATGCGTAGTTGTCTCGTGGAGAGATGCAGCCGCTCCCTGCACCGCTCCCTGAGCGCTGAGGGAATTGTCCGTTCATTGAGCCGAAGAAGAACTGATTGTGCCCCCCAACACCGTTCATGGCATTTCTCAACCTGATCTGTTCAAAGTAGAGCACTTGAACAGCCATCTGCACAGGTAGCCGTTCATTCTGAGCTGCATGGCTACAAGCTTCTTGAGAAAGTTTTTGGCAGTCTATTGTTTTGCAGAGCCGGTAACGTTCTGAGTCTTTCATGTTAGGATGAACCTGTGAGTTCGTTCAGAAAAACAGTGATCATCAGTATTCACATAATATAAAATAAGATGGAAAGGCCTGATGGATGCTTCTTGTTTGAGGTTTTAACAGTGGCTCACCTTGAGAAAGATATCTACGGCTCGGTATAGTCCATCGTAGACCATACGAGCATGGTCTGGCAGTAACTCTGCAAGTGCTATAAATTTTGATGGTGTCAAGTTTGAGTCTAGTGCTACTTCTGCAAGATAATTGTCCAACAGTTTGGAGACCTTAATAATCGAACTTTGTTTTGGAGATCCAGGGCTGTCAAAGTCATAAACCATCTCACTTTCATCCCTCAGTTGATTATCCTCCTCATCATCCTCATCAAGATTCAAGAAAATAGAGAAAATCCTCAGCACTGAATCCGTGTCATATAACGGGGTGTGGTTGTTTCCATGTGGATTTGCAGGGATTAGAATATCTTCAAGAATTGCTTGGTCCAATTGCAGACCTATTCGCCGCTCAAGATCAGATCGGCAAGATGTGGATGCCGATGCAGCTATTGCAGATTTCAGCAAACTTGAAAGAAATGCCATTGGAACTGTGCTTTTTCTTGATTGAGTAGGCAACAAACCGACGATTGTTTCAACAGTTACCCTTTGTTTCTTCATCAAATCAATTTCTGAAACATTTCCTTTCACCAACAGTGGATCTCTTACGACAAGGCCTTGAAGGGAGTTTTGGGCATAATTTATCAGAATTTTGCTGATCAAATCCTGCTTCAGGCCCTTTGTTTTAACAGCTGATAGAACCCTCTGAAAGAAATCAAGATTCAGTAATGTGAGTGATTTTCCCCACCAATCTGAAGGTATTTCAGAATCTGCTCCAGCGACAGGCTTTGAAGGGAAGTTATGTTCCAATTTGGACAATCCTGAAGTTAGCTGCTCTTTACATGCATTATTCGCAATAGCGTTGATCATCCGACTAACAAGATTGATCTCCTCTGCTGTTGGCAATAGGCTTTCACAATGATGAAGTACCAATATCGAGTTAGGTATGTTTGGGAGTATAGTATCCTTGAGATACGTCTCAGTCCTGGCTTCTAAATTCTTCTCAGAAAATTCTTCCGTCATTTCCAGGAAATGGGCTGCACAACGCAGCATAGCGACATTTGATATAGTAATCTCAACATTCACCCCATAACAGAACTTTGCAGCCATCTCAAATGCCTGTGATCCTCCAGGGACACCAGAGAGATTCAACCTTGATATTTTGGCATCCTTTGCTTCCAACAATAGTTTTCTTATTCTTCCACTCCGAGAAACCAGTGGGAACTGCTCAAGAAATCATAACTATATTATCATCCCAGATTGAGGTTTTCTCTTTAATATGATATTTCCTACATTTTCAAGGTTCAGCCTTATGTAATAACATCCTTTTTCAAGAATTGCATCTTGCAAGGAAATTTATCATACGCACACAATCTTCTCTACTCATTTGGATTCAAATAAAAAGTTTTCTAATATGCTAAGCATCCACCTCAACTTCTTTACTGGTAATTAACTTATATAATTGAATGCAACAACTCCATCAAGCAATAAAGAACCTGATGTGTATGAAGAAATTACATGTTTCTGAATAAATATCATTCTTACTTTGTGAAGTGCAAAGCTTGCTGTTCCTACTTCAATGGTTAGATCACTGGAAACATCGGATATCGGCCTGCAAGACAACATATGATCAGATTAGTACTATGAATCCATAACTAACAAATCCATAAAAGGGAAAAAGATCAGCATCTTCCTCCTACACATGCATCCCCATGTCGGAATTTTGCTTAAGCTGGAGCAGAACATATACTGAGAATTTACTTTCTCAGAACCTGTGGACTATGTTACTTGTCTTGGCCTTAAGACTCTTTAGTTATACTCTATAGTATGGATGGCCCAGTGGAAAACATAAGACATAAAGATAGGAACCCGAGTGGAGCAGCTCGATCTGTGCTGATTTGACGATGACGCTAACATTTCAAAGGTAACTTCCAGAATTGAAAATATACAAGCAAGATCACTTGAAAAAATTGTAAATTTTAACTGTGTGCCTCCTTTAACTGCATTGTTGGGGTGAACTAAATTGGATTCTTTTTCTATCAAAGGAACTGTGTGTATTTTGTTCCATTTAGCAGGGAACCAGAAGCCCTGGGGCCTGAATCCGTACATAAAAAAGAGAGAAAATGCATTATTGGCCACTAATAAACATTAATTTTCAAGACAATGCACATGTTGCAATTAACACACTGAATATCTTGTATTCCATCACGGGACTGCTACCTAATTGCTGATAGTGAATTTTTGGCAAAACCTTAGGTTGATTTTCCCATATTTAAATGCAGGAAGAATCCATAGAACTGATCCACCTACCAAATTTTACACTATAAAAGTCTTGATTCTGAGGTTTCAAGCAAGGACTATCAGTCTTTTTCAAGTGGGATTCTTCTTTTTATTCACATTAAAGAAGTCAAGAACAGAAAATACTGCAGCCCACCAGTTTGCCTGATTGGTGGGCCAATTGAGCATAAATGAAAATGTAACCTAGCAAAAACTTAACCAATTTTCATACCCAGAATTTAAAGTCAGCAAAATGGTTTCATGTAAAAATGTAGCTTTTTTTAAGTTGGTGATGGTAAATTGGTTAAAAAAAAAAAAGAAGCCAAGAAAATATTACCATTCAGTAACATGCCTTGCACTTGAACTGGGACGAAAGGATCTCTTTCCCGAAATGCTTGGCTTCAGTTCAGCAACAGTAACAACACCCATTTCCTAACCTCCAAACTTGCAGATTTCAGAAGCTCAAAATCCTCTAACTTTTAACAATGTATTACGGATATTAACCTCTTCAAGCCACACACTCAATGTGTATAAACTGTGTGTTTCTTGGAGGCGAGAAAAAAACCCAGAAAAGAAAGTGCATAAGCTGGAGTGAGGAGAAAGTTTATCGGTTACACACGAACTCAGTTCATGCAAGATTAAAGATTTTCCAAAGCTACTTTGAATTAATAAAGGAGGGCTTAGATTAAAGCTAAGAGTGCGTTTGCATTTGGTGTCAACTTTTCGGTGAAAGGTGGGGGAATAAATCACTCTTCTTTCTGTTTATCTTTTTTATTTTTTCATTTTTTTAAGTATTTGTTGTTTTTTCACTGTATTTTTGGTCTTTGAAAAATCACAGGAATCCTCAAGAGTGTGGTGCTTTTGGGGTTTGCAATCATGGCTTGTGAAAGCTACCACTTGCAAAGATTAGTTTTTTTCAAAAAAAATACAGAGATTATGTGTAAAGTTAACTAAAGTGGAAGGCAAACATGAGTTGGATTACATACTAATAATCACAAATGCATTAAATTAAGGTAACTTGTCGGGGCCATTGCCAAACACGACCTTATAAATCTTGATTCTGTCATGCAGGTTATGCCTCGCATAGTCCACCAGGCAACATGGGACCTAATTTCTTGAGAGTACTATGCAATATTATTTTCCAAAATAAGTTTAGAAGGTTAAATCCAAGTGATTATTTGATGGGAGTTCTAGAGTATTCATTTGGATCGATTAAGGTTGGATTGATATTTGTTGGTTAAAACAATACAGTGGGGTCGATCGAATAAAAAGTTTAGTCAATAATCGGTGTAATGAGAGTAATATTAAAAAGTAAAAATGAAGATTATTCAAATTTGTACACATGTGAATACGTAGTGAAAAATATGACGTACTTACTGAGTATAAAAGCGAATTTTTTCTATATACTCATCAATATTTATTGATTTTTTTTCTTTTTCCCAATAAAAGAGAGTAAGAACTTCAAGAATTAATTGCCTGTGTCTTCCATAATAATTGGTGCATCATATTGGATTTTATCCCTCATGCATAAATCTCAAAACATTGAGCTGTAGTCTTAATACAAATATATTGCTGCCAAATGTCAGAATCTCAAAACACTCACTTTTTGAAATGAATTTTACGAAAAAAAAAATATATGGATTTTCTTGTCCTAAATTACTATGATTCTTGTTTT
The DNA here is from genome assembly GCA_014898725.1 of Jacaranda copaia. Lineage (NCBI taxonomy): Eukaryota > Viridiplantae > Streptophyta > Magnoliopsida > Lamiales > Bignoniaceae > Jacaranda > Jacaranda copaia. The sequence continues at coordinate 57,224 of JACGDI010000617.1, read as the reverse complement.
TAATTTGTTGATCCCAAGTTGTTGTGCATTGGGAAAAATGCAGAATAGTAAAACCATTTTCTTGGATCAACTGAAAACATAATTTTGTTTTCCTATGTCAGGCTGTGGTTAAGTACTCAATCAAAAGAACCAAAATCCTCCCATATTTCAATGTCTTAATTAGGCATCATGTTCAATTTCTTGAGGTCAGTTGCATATGATGTCTTTTCTGCAGCATTTCTCATCATGCACCTGGGCTCTGCATAATTCAGCAAAACTGGGTGAAAGAATCTTGATTGTCAGCAGAAACTTTTTGGTGTGAACTATGGTGATGTGATATTATCAAAATAATATCTGTTTCAAATTATTTTCGAATTCGTATTCTAATTTTTCAAATTTCTACATTCAAAATTTTAATATCGATTTAGCCCTAACAGCATTGATATATAGTCGGGACATGGCTGGATGAACCACGTGTCCCATCTAGTAGGACCACTATAAATGCTGTTACCGTTATATTTTTTAGGTACATTAGCTAATTAATATTATTTATAATTTTTTTTACTTCAAACATAGTTATTTTTTCTACATGTTCACTTATTTGAGTATAGTAAGTTAAATTGAATCAGATTTATCAACCAGACCCAGATATTACGATCTGATTTAAAAGAAAATATCAATAAGTCACGGCAAAGTAAAAAGAAAAAAGAAAGAAAGATAAAAAGAAATTAACATATTTCATTGGTGCTGGGCCATTCATATGAGCATGCTTCATTTATAATAATAAAACACACATGATGATTCTTTGGACTAGAGGAAAGCTATAAAGATGAAACAGCAGGTGAGCTAATGATAGCAACCCTGTGAATGCCAAATGGATCCATGTAATATATCCTATGTATTTGCAACCATTTAAGCCAAAAATAAACCCCCAAGTTGAGAAACATTAAGCATATTCCCTCTCCAAGAAATAGTGAAAAAACCAATGGCTTGTTATTTTGTATTTTGGCCATTTTGTAGAAAAAAATTTAGGAGAATGGGTTTTTGAAAAAAAATTTGGAAAATGTGTTAAGTGTTTATTTTTATTTCAAAAAAATAAGAAAAATAATTTGAAAATAAGTTGTTTGTTTCTTTATATTTTGAGAGGAGATAAATTTTAGTATAAATATTAAATCAGTTGCTTTTTGTTAGGTTTGTAGGGTGAAAATGATTTTTTTATATATTATATATATATATATTTATAGTTGGATGATGTGTGAGTATATTCATAATGATTGAAAAATGAGTTTAATTAATTTAATTGGTTATTTATTTTGAAATTTATATTTTTATAAATTTAACACTAACAAATGATGTATTTTTGGAATAAAATATATATTAATAACTATTAATTATTTATGAAATCATAATTATATATTAATTATAAAAAAATTTAATTACTATACATTAATTATAAACTAATTATTATTTATTAATTAAAATATAATTATTTAACTATTTATTACTTGCAATTTATGTATAAATCAAATTTATTTATTTATTTAAATAAAATAACTTTTTAATGATTTATATATAAGGCTTAATAGCGATTCATCAAATTAAAAAGAATAAATAATATTATATTATATAAAATTATATTATCTTAAATTATTTATTAAATAAATAAACATAACATTTAATTATACATAAACTATGAAACATAATTAATATAAAAATCATAAGTTATTTAAATAAATTAATTTAATAAGTTATTTAATTACTTTAACTTATTTTTTAATTAATACATTATTTAGTAAATATATACTTAATAATAATCTAATAATTTTACATAAATTTAATTAATTCTCTCAATAATTACTTTAAGCATGTCAATATTAATTTATTAAACTTAACAGATTATTAAATAAATATCACCCTATAATCAATTTTTTTATTATAATTTTAAATAAATGTGAAGATTAATATTTAATGAAGAACATTTTTTGAAGAGGATTAACTTATTTATTGCATCAAATTAAAACATCTTAAGTTATTTATTAAATGAACAACTGTAATATTTCATTAATATATAAAATATTAAATATAACTAATACATTATTTAATTAATAAGTAAATTTAATTAATTTAATGTGTTATTTAATTAATAAATTATTTAGTAATAACATAAATAATATTTAATTAAATTTAATTCATTTTTTTATAATTAGTTTAATTAAATTTGTAAACATAAGTTTTAGAATTTTTGAACTAGTAAAATTTTAATAATTTCATATGTGTAAATATATACAATTATACACACACACACACACACATATATATATATATATGAATGAATGAAACAAGAGAATGATAAATGAATGAGTAATGTGATAAGTAGAGTGAGGAAATGAGAGGGGTAGGTGCAGTTTTTTGGGTGAATTGTGAGGGATTTTTTGGAGATAAAATTTGAGTGTTTTGGGAGAAAATTTAGAGAATATGTCTTCATTTTGAAATTTTTCTAGAGGTTGGAAAACTTTTTGGAAAAATGTAGAAAAACATAACCTAAGAATTTCAACATGGGAGAGACATTAATTGCTCCTTTTTTTTCTTTTTTTTTTGGGAAATGTTTTTAAATAAAAACTTCCTTTCTTAGAACAAATTTTTTTCTTCCCTAAAGTGATAATCTAACACCAATAATTAAAAGAGTACTAACATAACGTTACAAATCCCATGTCAAATCAAAAAAGAATTTAGTGATATAGCAAATTCAAGTGCTATAACAATTGGACTAATCATGGTTCAGGCCACTCTAAAACTGAACAGTTGAGGTTGTAATGATGTTTCAATAGTTGTGATTTGTATGGCTACAAGACATAAAAAAAAAAAAAAAAAGAAGAAAGTTATTAACAAGCACTTTGACAGGCAAATTTTCCTACATTAGTGACTGAAATCATATCAAGAAAATTGCTTGGGGGACCATTTCATACTTATAGAAATTGTTTTGAGGTTATTTAATTAATTAGGACCACATTTTGCAAGATCTTCTTATGAGAGGGACATAAATTTTAATTAAAAGGACTAATATTGTTGATTAGGACATTTTAGTTCCAATCAAAGATAATTAAGAACGTATATAAGATGCCAGTAACAGCAATTTACTGAAAATTCGAGGGAAAAACAATCATCTTGACTCTAATTGTAGTGGATGTCATTAGATCAAGAATCAAGATATTTTTGTTTAATTCATTTTAAAGATAATTTAAAATTGGGATTCTTTTCATTTTTTTTTTTATTTTTTTTGGGTTTATTTTCCCTATGATTGGATCCCAGGAATATTAGCTTGTAGCCTCAGTGATGATGTACCAAAAGACAAGTGACCCCACCTCTTATTTCCTAGTAAATGTTGCATATCATGGTTGTGACAAGGTACATTAACTATTTTAAAAGAAATTATTTTTACTTGTAAAAATATCAAAATGATGAAATCAAATCATGCCAGTTCAACATAGGCCCATTATTAATATGAAGTAATTATATATATACTACCTGTCGCTTTTATATTCAATGCACACAACAATATGAAATAATTAGAGTAAATTATTTTTGCATAACATAACTCCAATATTAATGTAGTGTGATCTCACTTTTGGGTTTTTTTTTACTTTTTTTTTTTTTTTTGCATTTGTTACATAAGAAAATATGGAAAACTGGGGTTATTTTATGTTCGTACTCTATAAATTTCACTATTAACATGATGCGAACTGAGTACTTGCTATTTATTTGCATATAAAAAAAACAAATCTTGATTGAGAGCATTTGGATAAAATTATAATCTCTTGATTTTTTAAAAAATATTTGTAAACTTATAAGATTTCATAAAATGTTTGATAAAATTTTTAGAATAAAGAATTTCAGAAGATTTTTTTTAGAAAAAGCAAAAAGTTCATAACTTATTTTTAAAATCTTAATATTTTTTTAATTTTAACTATATTAATTATAAAATTATTATCACTAACGTCTTACAAATTTTAAAAACTTATTTTTAAAATAACATTTAATGTTTTATAAATTTTAAAAAATAGTTATAAAATGTAAAAAATTATAAAAAAATTTAAATAATATTTTGTTGGATGCCTTGTGTATCATCTCAATCCCCATCATCTCTTCAACTCTTATTCTTTCTTTTTCCTTTTTCTTTTGAACACTTATCGATCTATTAATTCTCTCTCTGGTCATATCTTTTCTCCTTTGTTCTCTCCTGACCATTGACCTCAGTACCATATCATCTCTTTCACCTTCTCTCCATCTTCTATTATACCAAGTTGAGTTCTATTAAAACTCTCCCAGACACATGAAGACCTCTCTATTCGGTAACGATGGCTCGTAGAAGAATCTATGATTTATTGTTTCGTAACTGTACATTGGTGATCATTAATTTTGAAGGAAAAAATGTTCGGACTATTCAAGTAATAAAGGGTAAATAGCATTGACCTACATTGTCTACTCTTGGAACTTTTCGATCTTTTAAATATTTAATTGAGTTTAATAATGAACTTTTACATGTTCACAAATTTATTCAAAGTCTTTCTATTGGGAGGTCATGGATTTCAAAATTTACAAAATAGATTTTTCTTATTCAAAATAAAAAAAAAAAAAGATCATAAGTGAGCGAGGATTTATTTTTAGATGAATTAAGCGGAATGTCTTGCAATATTGATGAAGAAAGAGGAATCAAAAGAAATAACATATTCTATATGAATTCTCACCGTTATCGTATACATGTCTTTGATTTACAAGAAGGAAGCATTTCCTATTCTTCTTCATTACCATCTATTTTTTATACAAACTATAACAAACATTTAATTCATTGGGTGGGACTCCCTTCAACATAGAATTTATGATATTACTTTTTTATCATGGGAAAAAAATATATAATTGTGTTGATTTTTAGTTTTACGCATTGATGATGCATGGTCCCTCGCCACATGGCGGTCTCCCCCCGAGGTATTGTCCCGCCTACGC
>JACGDI010000617.1:12465-52144 GCA_014898725.1 Jacaranda copaia | reverse complement strand
ACTCAGGCTCAATATCACTTTGATCCACCGGAGTTCCGGACCATTAAGCTGTTTGCAACATCACGCATATATATATACACACATACACACAAACGCACACATATTCTCTTTAATTAGTCAAACCACAATTGTCTAAAACTCCAAGTACCTTTAGGTCTCTACAACTTAATTTGAACCTTTATATAAATGTTAATGTCGCACCCAAAAACAAAATTAAAATGAATTTAGAAGTCTTTTATAATTTTTTGAATTTGTTATTTTTGTCATAATAAAAAAACAATTTTATTTCTAGCATACCCATTTATTGCATATATTTGGGACAAAAATTAATACACAACCAAAAGGAAGAAAAAACATATAATTTTCTTTATGAATAAACATGTAATAATAATCTGACATCAATGAGGTGACTAAGAGGATGTTTGGGTGAACTTATAAACTTTTCAAAAAATCTTACAAGATGTTTTAAAAAGCATATAAATTGATAAAAAATATTTGATAATTTTTTTAAAAAAAATATTTATAAAATGTTAAAATAAGATATTGTAAGCTTATAAGCTCTTTTTGACAAAGTAAGAATATTTTACCTTATTTTTAAAATCTTAACAAACTCTTTTATTTTTAACTATTTTAGTTACAAAATTATCATTATTAACATCTTATAAGTTCTAAAATCTTATCTTTCAAACACTTCAACAACTTATTTTAAAAATAAAATCTAACATTTTATAAGCTTCAAAAACATATAATAAGATGTAAAAATTTATAAGATGTTTTAAATAAACTTAACCAAACACCTCAAATTTGTAAGAGAAAGATTCAATGCTAAGCAAACAACTCCTTACATTTTCTTTTCTTTTCACAACTAATTGGGTAATTTTTTATTTTTTATTTTTTTAAAAAGCGCATTATAAATGACGAATTTTTATCTTTTTAACAAATCAATATTTTTTTATTCTCAAATTCAACAAATCAGTATTTATACAATACACATAAGGTACACAAACGCACTCATTTCAAGTAGAACACAAAACTTTCTATATAATAAAAAAGACAAATATCATTTGGACTACAAACCACTCTACGTTAATTGGGTCACCTTAAGCAAGACGGTACTTAAAAAAATTATGCATGAACAAGAAAAACTTACCCACCCCCCCCAAAAAAAAATCATGTATGGGTTAATTAATTTGGAAATTTGGAAATAAATATAACATATATATATATATATAAACGAATTAGGTCTGAATCAGACCTAAATCCAAATCTAAAACTCGATATTCGTCCATAAATCCGTTTGTAATTTCAAAACCTACCCTAAACGGGACAAGTCCAAAAATTTTCCAATGGGCCATGCCCATTGCCATTCCAAGGCAAGAGAAACTTGGCCTAAACAAAGCAAACTAAATCTCATACTCAATTTGATTCAAAATTGCAACAAAAATTCAGTTAAATCAAGCACTTGAATAACTTCCAATTTAAGCTACATACCACATAAAGAGTCAAATGAAATCCACATTCTAACAGCCAAGAAAAACATTTGCTCAGTGAGGTCTACAGAAGTCTCAAGACCAGATGATGTTGGCATTGACAAAGCTGTAATAAATAAGGACATATATACATCAAATGGAAGAATGAACTTCACCATCTTTTATTCTGCTCGTATTTATACTTGAAGGCGAGCTTTGACTTAAGAAGTGGATGTTGTTGAGTGAAATAGAAACCGTGTGAAAACATTAGGCCAACGGAATCACTGGAAGCGTTTCCAGATTGACGCCCAGGATCCCCTTTAGATACTGCAATATGTTCACCCTGCACCTCTTGAAATGAATAAGATGGTACCAAAGAGGTAGCAGCAGAAAGGCCGAGCATGTGAGTACCTGGCATTTCTGTGTAAGATGAAGCTGGGCTGTATTTTACAGTAGTCATCGGATGATCGAATTTGCATGTCCGTCCGAACTTGCAGTGTCCTTTCTGCAGATAAAAAGAGCAGGCCTGCACACCCTGTTCATCAGCAATCATCAGGTGAAATAGTTAGACTAAAAGATTATGTAACATTCTGCTGCAAGTTCTGAATAGAACTGAGATTCTGTCCTCTTAGAATATAGTAGTGTCCTCAACTTTTCCTTCCATTGACACTTCATAAATTCCATTCAAGGTACTCAGCCATCGAAATCAAGTCCATAAGAAATATATGGGTTCATAATATAGTACTTCTACAAAGTTTTTAATGTTATTAGTCAGACTGCACTGAAACTGAAGAACCACCTCAGAAACCTCATCTTAACTTATATTATCCTATGCTGCCAGGCATGACAGAATGCATTTCATCATTATTGTAGCCTTTTCTTTGCTTAACATGTTAGTTTATAACATTGAACGCATCTCCTATTGAATATTTGAAAGCTTTGGGTTCTTTTCTGACGACTTCCCAGGTATGCAACGAAGCTCTTACAAGGAAAATAAAATACAGTTTCATCTCACACAGGTTTTCATCAACAAATTATCTTCCAGTCCCAAGTTCCATAAAAACACATTGGTTCTTTCTGGGCAATCAACATCCTAAATGACAGCAATTTATCACTACAGCATATTCACAGTTAACTTTTTATTAGTTCAGCTGATTGGAAGTTACTGTGTGATTTGAACTGTTAAGATGCAATTAACACATCTGGATGTCATAGCTACTGAGCAACCACATATAACATAGACCGTTAATTTGCCTCATGCAAACAAAATGCCAAATAAAATCGTGATTGATACTTCTAGGAGAGAGGCAAATCCAATATAGAAAAGCTTCCGTCCATCACAAAAGGGTATTTGAAAACTTCCAGAGAAAAAGAGATAGGATAAAAATGCAAAGAACTATTGATGCATCACAAATAATTGAAGAGGAATCGCAAATAAAAGAAGCAATCTACACAATCAAGTCCCAGAATCTACTACATATTTCATAAACCTAAAGCTTTTACCGGGTACAGATTGCATTTTTCTTTATGGATGAATGGGTTCAAGAGACCATGTAGATTATCCACAATTCCATTGAAACCAGCCCATTCCTATTGGAAAAACTTCTACAAGCTCAATGGAATGCTAAATCTAAATCAGGATGAATACACAAGTCCATTCATTCCATATCTTCTAAACAGCAGAATGCTATTCACATCCTGATGTGAAATAATAAGTGGCAGATGCTTCATTACATGTCAAAATCATCATAAGCACAGTAGATCAGTAAACATGGGAATTATCTGCGGATATGAGGCCGGTTCCATGCCCCAAAAATATATAAATAAAGCAGGAAAAATGGAAACAGAAATAGAAAAGATAAATAACTATCAAAAGAAAATAGCATTGGTTCGGCTATTCATATAAAACAAGGATGGAGGGAGGAACCAAGCATACCGGACGCAGAGGCAGCCCCAAGGGGCTAAGAGCAAAATTAGACTTCAACACAACCCAATCTGGTGGATGGTTAAACCTACAAGATGATCCGTATTTACAGTCCCCAGTTTTCATGTAATACTTGCAGTCTGGCTGGCCAGGTCTTTCTGGAAATTTCTGTTCCTGTGTTATACTACCTGAAGGGCCAGCAGATGAGGGCAACTGGGAATAGGCTCCTGAAAAGGCAGGTGCAGAAGAATTTAGCTGTGATAATCCATATAAAGAAGTTGCTCCAACTGAGGGCTGAGCACCAGGCGATGGTGCAGGGCTAACTGGTCCCTGCATCATGTAAACCAACAATATCAACCAATAGCAAATTCCTATTTTCAACTTAATAACAAAAGACAGATTAAAAACAAGATATTCTAGACTACTTTCTTAGCAAATGATCCTCAAATTTGAAAACAATAAGGAGCGACTACCGAGTATGGATTCCAATTTGGAATGGGAACAACTCCAGGGAGAAGCATTGTACCATAAGCACCAGCTACATAAGAACCAGGCAATAAAGGAGGCCTAGGAACCCTGTAGCTGGTCGTGCTGTCATATTGCTCGGGAGAAGGAGAAGAAAGAGACTGCACAGTCGGATAAAATGGACGTGCAGATGCTGGGATGGATGTACCAGCTGGTTGAGGATGATCGAATTTACAAGTTATACCAAACTTGCATTGCCCCGTTTTCAAATAATAGGAGCACTCTTTCTCACCCTGTTGCAAAAAGATGCTAGTATGACATTGGAAGTTTTGTAAAATGAACTTGCAGATAAACATAAAAAGATTAAGAACATCGACTAATTGCATAAGGAAAGTCCAAATAATGATTACCGGTCGTAATGGATAACCATAAATATTTAGAGGTGCATTTGTCAATGAGCCACCAGCATTTTTGGGGTGGTTAAACTTGCAGGATGGACCAAATTTACAGGTCCCTGTTCTTAAATAATACTGCACATTTAGGGAAAACAACTCAATGCTAAATAAGTATTATCTAGAATATCAATTAGTTAATCAAGACATTGTACAAAAAGTAATGCAACCGAACTCTTACATGTTCGGAATAACATAAAGTATGAACTAAATAATAATAACTCAAAAACTGAAAGTAGAGTACCTGACATGCAGGTTCCCCTACTCGCTCGGGATACTCTCCGGCTCCCAACTGCATAACACCCCAACATGGTGAATAATCAAACCAACGTCCCGCAATTGTAAGTAAGACAGATATTAAAATCCATTGCACAAGAAAGAATTTCAAAACACCCCTCTGTCTCTGTTTTGCAAAAACAGAGAATTAGTTAGACAGAATTCCTAAATTACAAGAACTCCCAAGACAATAATCCTATCTTCATAACAATCAGGGATCCATAACACAAAACCAGAGCTCAAATCAACATCAAGAACGCTCAATTCCACGCGTCCCTCCCCTAAAATAATGTGCAACATGAGAACCCCAAAATTTTTACAACCACCGACAAAAACGAATAAACAAATACAGAGCAGTAAACAAGTAGCCTGATGAGAGTAATTATTACATAATGCTGCATATAATGTGGGTATAAGATCGTAAACTTTTTCTACCCTAATTTCAGGAATATCTAAAACTCATTAATGTGCTGCACTAAAATCATTGCAGCAGAAGTATAAAATAATCTTTTTCGTGGTGAGGGGCTCACCGAGCTGCTGCGATCACGGGGGTGATTGTACCGGCACTTGACACCATATCCGCACGACCCTGTCCGCATATAGTACGCGCAGTCGGGTAAACCCGGCCTCTCCGGATACAGTTGTCTGTCCCACAAATTTAAACTCCGCATCGATTCTACGTCACAAACACATCAATCACATACGAGGAAAACCTCCCCCCCCTGTTACTAAAACCCTAAAAAACTGACAATGCAGATACCACATAAATTCGAGAAAAAAACCCGAAATTCAAACCCGAAAAACCCACCTCCCAAACCGGTTTCTCGAGCCCATTCCACCTGCTGCTGCTGCTGATCCCCGTAGAATTCCATTACTTCACACCATAAAAGAATCCACTTCTATACACAAACGTTATTCTTTTGCCACCCCCTCCAATGATCGGAGAATTTGATGATCAAGGGGTGTTTTACTGTGTACGGCTTGGGCCTTTTCGGCTTGTACGAGAGAAAGATTTTTCTAACAGTGAGATTTGAGACTGTTTCACTTTTCTTTTTCTTTTTTTTTTTTACCCCTTTTCTTCTGTATACAGTGTCTGATTCTTGAATTGAAAGTTTGCTGTTTGGTACTTCTGGTATTTAAGCGCTCTCACTCACTCTCTCTCTCTCTCTCTGCGCTATTCTGTCAAAGGGGGTCTGCTTTTTCTCTCTCTCTAGAGTTCCGTCTGTTTGTAGGCGCACCCGCCAAAGTCTGAAATAAAAGCGGGTTAGTCGCTCCTCGGAATGGGCTCTTTTTCAGTTTTCCTCAACGGCGTTTTCCTCAAAAACGGGGTTTGTGAAATCACGGCCGTAACCGACACTCCCTTTCCGGGTGAAAATACTAGTTTGTCCTCAGGATACTCTATGTTTATGCGTCATCTCATTTGACGCTTGCTTCCCTCAATTTGACCGTTATTTTTAGTGTTTTCACATTATTGGTGTATGCAAAATAAAACTTTTGAAAAATAAAATTATCATATCACAATTGATTTACTTTAAATAATCGGTTAGAATGAACTTATTATTTAATAACATTCGTAGTTTATTTAAAAATATTAAATTTTAATAGACTATTGAAAACATAAACTTATAGCGGAAATCTTGAAGGTAATGAATTCGAACTCATTGGTGTAATGGGTTTACTAATTTTGCTACTTGACGAGGGTGGCACTCCAAATTACATCTTTGCCCCTTCTATTTCTTCTCTTCATGTTGGCACCTTAGTGTAATTTTTTTTGTTTTAGTGAGTTATCTAACCAATTTTAATGTTTATGTGGCTTTTTTCATTTTATCCTCCCATTACATTAAAGCATAGGTTCGAAACAATGTCGACTGGGCATCTATTTTCTATTTTGGTTATTATTTTTGTCCTTTTTTTTTGCTAATTTTAGGGCAAAAGTATCATAATACAGAAACTCGTCATTGTTCATCCATATTTAATATAACTTGCTCATCAAAATATAATAAATAAATAATATTAATTAAAAATAATCAAAAACTTTATATTAAAATATTTACATAAATAAAAAGACCCTAAAATCTATGTTATTTATAAAAATAAATTATTGCCCAGCTTCAAATCTTTTATAAATTGTAGAGCCTTAATGTTCAATCCACTGCCACTTCATGGAAAAATAATGATTTTAAGGCATGATAGTTCGTGTAAGGACACTTTAGGAATTTGGGAATATCTTTTTGTTTTTTCTTTGGTTGGTACTAAAGTACGTTTGTTTTCTTGTTTTCTGTCTTTATTGCATCGTCAGCCTTTAAAGTTAAAAGTAGTAGGTGCATTGATTGGTTTGGGGAGGGGTCGGGGGGGGGGGTGTAGGGGGTAGACCCCCAATTGGTACTTTATTTTATTTAAAAATAAATGTCAAATAATACATTAATATGTGGGGTTTTATGCAAAGGGATTGGAGCTGCATATTTAGTTTGCTAATCACTAAAATAGTCAAATAATGTAACTATGAGTTCAAATATATATTAATTTTAACAATATATAAAGTTCCAATTATCTTATCCATTTTGAATATTTTTATTTTCTAAGTTCCTAGTTACATTTGTTAATGCACTAAGTTAAGTTGCACAAAATAAGGCGTGACGAAAGTAAAAATTATTTTTAAATTGGAGGTAGAATATGATATTTATTTTATATGAACAATGAGAAATGAGGAAAAATAACTTAATTCATTTATTTAGACTAAATTTGCAGGAAGATTTATATTTTTTACATGCCCTCAATTTGAAAAATATTGAACTATACATACAAAATACAATTATCTTCAAATTTATCAGTAAATTTTTCACATTGTAAGTCAACATAAGAAAATGGTCGTATTAAAATTTTAAGTTAAATAAGCATATAACTTCTATGATTTAAATCAACTTTCCACACCAAAAAAACAAAAAAATTTATCAAAGTTTTTGGAAACAAATAATAACAATAATTTATCAATTTCATTTAAATAGGGAATAGTTATGAAAAATTATGTTTAATTATCCCTCTCATATAAGCTAAAACATATCATAAACATATTATGTAATTATTAGATAAAGTAATTGAGATGTAAATATTAAGCAAGAGAATAATACATAACATTATTTTTTGTAACTTATCTTCTTTTTTTTTTTGTTATACTAAAATAAAGTTATTGTTAGGGATGCAAAGGAGTCAAATTGAGCCGATCTTTGACTATTTTTTTAAATTTGAGTTCAAATCAAATGAGCCGAGCTCGATGAGCTCAGAAAATTGAGGCTCAGGCTTTGCTCAACTTGATTAATTAAGATTGAGGTTGTGATAAAATTATAAACTCGAATTCGAAATATGAAATTATTTTATAATATATAAAAATTAATAATATATTAATTTTTATATATAAATATTATTTTTTTAAAAAAAATATAAACTTACGAATCTACAAATAAAAGTTATTTGATTCAAACTTAATTCGAACCTTATATAAAATTGGCTCGAATTTAAATAATTTTCAAACTAGTTTGATTCATTTGCACCCCTAATTATTATAATAAAGTGAATGTATTTCTGAATTCTTTAGGTGGTTAAATTATTAAGGGCAAAGTATAATGCAATTAATGCTAAGTACATAAACAACATAGAATAAATTATGGTTGACCATGCAACTCAAAAGTCGAAACCTGTGAATTGAAACGAAAAGTCAAACTAAAAAATAGAATTGAAAATTTCATTGATTTTTTTTATTTTTCTTTTTTATCAATTCAAAACCGAGTCATATCTATTTTATTTTACTTTTTTTATTTTTTAAATTTTTATTGGGCCAAGGGCTTGTTTGGTAGCAAACTCTCAATTTATTTTTCAATTCTAATTTATAAACGAACAAACAATTACATTCCCCAATCCCATTCTTCAAAATAAGCAATTTATTTCTAAAAAATTCCTACTATTCCCAACTCCACACCATTCTTAAGGGTAACGCATATTCTTTTATCATTACAAATATATACACACTTTACAACTTACACAATTTATATATATAAATAATTTTAAAATACTCATTTTATTCTATAAAATCAACAAAAAAATAATTGATGTACTTGTTCTCCCAAAATACAAACAAACAAATCAATTTCTCTCAATTTATTCTCTTAAAATATAAATAAACAATCATCATATTATTCAACCCCATTTTTTAAAAATTATTTTGACAAAAAATTTTAACAAAATATCCTAATTTAAAACCAAACATGTCCGAAGATTATTGATTATTTGATAAAAATTTAAACATCTCCGTACAACAAAATAATCATGCGGAAGAAATTATAGAAACGAGGTGGTTGGCTGGCCACGCGCTTAGCCTCTAGAAGGAAAGCCCAACTTGCCTTACCACACCACAGCTTTAATTTATACCCGACCCGATTTCGGCATACCATTTTAGATCTTCCACGACCCGATTCTAATATCGTGCTTTCTAATTTAGCGATTTATGTGGAAAAAGTTAGCCGGGATGAGTCACATAAGAGATTCCCCGTTCGCGCGTTTATCCAAAATTTTCTCAGACTCAGCGGCTACCAGGATGAACAGTTTGACGGCGAGCTTCGCTGCTCGATTCTCCTCCCCAGCAGCACATTTCCCCGTACGAGGTCGCTTTTCGCGGCGTTCTTTTCTTATTCAACCTCCTGCTCGCCACTGGCGTTCCGGGAGATGCGTATGCATGGCGGTAACTATTAGTTCTTGAAATCAAATGGATAGTTTATGTCTGTGGAAAGAACAGAGGGTTGGGGAATGGGGACCTTCTGTTTTCTGGCTTTTCTTACGATTATTGTTGTTGCTCTACTGCTTATGTTGTTCTTGGTGGAAAATGTAGGAACCGTATCTAATTACGAAATTGGAGTCCGCCGAGAAAACGTGGAAAGAGTTGTCGGTATGAATTGAACTGTATTTTCTTCGTGTTAATGAGTTGAAATGTTCTATTAGAAGTTTGTGCTTTTGCTTGTGAATAGCTCCTGGGTTTTGATTTTAATTTCTGTTGTGAAAATCTGTTGTATTTTCGGGAATATTAATACTATTTTTGTATTGTGATCGTAAGAGTTATTCTCCATCCTATGGAATATGCAAGCTAGTTACAGTTGGTGGAAGGCTTTCTTTATTTTATAGCTTAGTGCAGTAATTTATGGAATATAATCATTCCTTTCAACTAAAGAATCTTATAAATTAGCTCAGAATTGTTTATTGTGAAAATATTGCAAATACTATGATTACTTGGAAGTTAATTGGAGCACATGGAAAGAATCTCTAAATCTTATCAATTAGCCATGGAGTATTAGTATCTAAAAACTTTGAGTTGCGTGTTATACTGTAGTCGTCCTTCAGTGTTTGCAAGTTCAAATTGATTAAGAGGGGTCACAAGGCCCAAGTTGAAACCATCTTTTGTAAAAAAATGCATTCCTAGATTTTGCATATCCTAGAGACAAGAGGCATAACCTTCATGATTTTACCACATTCTGTGGAATTGATGCCAGCGATCATTTATGCTAAGGCTACGGCAAAAATCTTGAAATCACCTGAAAGATGTTCTTATTGCACGATAGAGTACTGTCTTCAGTGGTGATGCTTCCATACTTGCTGTTAGATTTATGTATTTCCAATTGATTAAATTCTGAAATTCACTTTGCAAATTTGTGGCAATTGATTTATTTACACCACAAAATCAAACTTTAGGTTAAACTGGCTGATCCAGACGTAGTCTCAAATCCAAGTGAATACCAGAAATTAGCACAGTCTTTGGCAGAGCTTGATGAGGTATTGTTCTTTCGAAATCATTAAGTTCAGTTTTCCAAGTGTATTGATTTAAGCGAGTATTATTTTTCTTTAACACATCCATGGCAATTTCTTTGAACTAGTAGGTTGTGTCAACATTTAGGAGCTTCAAGGATTGTGAGAACCAATTAGAAGAAACAAAAGGTTTATTTAGTTTTCCTAGTTCTCTGATAATATATGCTAGAAATGGGGAAATGAAATTGAACCCCCTTCCCAGTTTTACCTTGTATGTCTATTCACTAATTTCTTTTACTTTAAATTCAGCTTTGGCGAAAGAGGTGGGTAATGATGATGACATGGCCGAGATGATAGCTTCAGAAATTGAAAGCTTAACCAAGCAAATTAAAGAGCTTGAAGAGAGGCTGAAGGTTTTTGAATTTCCTTGAAAGCTGGTTAATTATTTGTAAAAGTTTATACAATTTTATGGCCATCCTTATAATATCAGTAATTTAAAGCTCACTTCTTTTATCTCATAAAAAATAGGTCTTGCTACTTCCAACTGATCCTCTCGATGCAAGAAATATAATGCTTGAAGGTTAGTTGTACTCCTTTTGTTTCGAGGTTCATTTTATTCAACTAACGCTATATGTCCGTACTTAAAATTATGCCTCGCAATCTACGTGTCAATTGAAGATTAGCAGTTAGCACATCTCTCACTCTCTTTCTACTTCATCACTTCATCTGGTGGAGAGGTTTTAGTTCAAACATAATGTAGTTTGTTCCTCATACAATTTGATCATGTTTAACGACAGTGAGTGGGGGCCTGTAATGGATGCTTCTTAATTGGAAGATATTGCTTATCTTTATTATTCCTGGTGCTTAGAGCTTTGAATTAAGGAAGGCCATTTTGACTTAGTACTCATACTTAGTGGGTGAAATGGGATTTGGCAGTTTTCATTTCATTTTGTTTCTTTCTTATGTTTCTTTAAATGTAATCTCTGAGAGCAAGATTACTGGAAATTTGTGTGTGATTTTAGTATTATGAATTTAAAGCTGTGATAACCTTCATTAGGGTTCTTTAGTTATCAACTAGCTGTACTTTTGTTGCAATAGTTTGATTTTGTATGAGTTACTGAGATCTTTGATGTTCCTAATTTACAGTGAGGGCTGGTACAGGTGGAGATGAGGCTGGTCTTTGGGCTGGTGATCTTGTAGGTACATGTTTGTTGTTGTTCCTCCGAGTGCAAACATTTTCTCTAGAAGATCCATTAGCATGAAAATAAAAATTGATTTGCGCCACCTTCTCAATATATTTTAGGTAAACATGTATCAGAAGTATAGTGAACGTAATTCATGGAAATACACCCTTGTCTCATGCTCTGAGGTAATGTATACCTCCATGCTTAAGATACATGCTTCTATCTTTGCGAATAGCTTAATAACGTTCTTTTTTCTAGGCTGAAAAAGGAGGATATAAGACATATGTAATGGAGATAAAGGGGCAGCGTGTTTATAGCAAACTGAAGTACGAGTCTGGTGTCCATCGAGTTCAACGTGTTCCTCGAACAGAAGCCCAAGGTCGTGTTCATACATCAACTGCAACTGTTGCTATCATGCCAGAGGTAATTCTTTTATAATGCGACTTGTCCATTCTTATCTACCAGGTTTCATACTCATTTCCTAAACCAGCAGGATTATCAACTTGTGCCTTTTATTCAATCAATAAAAAGAAATCAGTCTGACAAGTGTTATTTATTCAAAAACTATTTAATGTAAAGGAGATCACTATATCTGTATAAAGAGAAGACCACTATATATGTCTTTACCTAAATATTTCAAAATGTCTTCATTGCTGACCCTGACAATGCAAATTTTGGGCCCTCCAATCACAACTTTCTGTAGCATACGAATGCAGACATTATGCAGTAGCTAAGGGCAGTCTAATCATCAATCTAATACAGAATATTCATTTATCTGATCATTGGTCTATATCGTCATCGTTGTTTTGTTCCATCTTCTTTATATCTTAGTTTTGTTCAACTTTCTTTATTTCAACTTTGATCATTATATTTCATTTATATTGATCTCATTCTTGGGCTGTATGCTCTGGCAGGCTGATGAAGTTGATGTGGAAATTGACCCAAAGGATATTGAGCTCACAACAGCAAGATCTGGTGGTGCTGGAGGTATACAAAGTGAATGTTTTTAGAGAAGTGTTCCTAATAAACTATCAAAACTAAAATTGCTTGTCATCTACAAACTTTTACCCTTTCAACAAGTTGCCCCTATTCTTTCTGTCTCCTTTTTCCCCTCTTCATGAGCGAATTCCTAATGCAGGACAGAATGTCAACAAGGTGGAGACTGCTGTTGATCTTTTCCACAAACCAACAGGAATAAGAATATTTTGTACGGAAGAAAGAACTCAGCTCCGAAACAAGAGTCGAGCTCTCCAACTATTGCGAGCAAAATTGTGAGCAACAATATAGACTGACATTCATATATTCTTTCATCCTTATAGAGTTGGTGATTCATTCTAGATAGACCTGCTTTTCAGAGCCAAATGTCTGATTGAAATTTTTTTCTATATATGTATGATTGACAGCTGATTTTCACCTCGACTGACAACATTGTCTCAGGTATGAGATCAAAGTCAGAGAACAACAAGAGATGCTAAGGAATCAGCGAAAAGTGCAGGTTTAGTTGCATTCGTTCTCTCACATGCATTTGAAAGAAAGAGGAATAAACTTTTAAGATAATTATTTATTTCGAGCCATGCTTATTGCTTTGCTATAGAAATGTCCCTACAAGACATAACTATGTTCTCCATATAAGCAGGAGTAGAGTATGAAAAATTGGCTATTGGGTTCATGAGATGTACTGTGCATAAAACTCTAGTTTTCCATGTGTTTAGTTGTAAAGTTCAATCCGGAATGTGTTTTTTCTTTGAAGTGAACTATTTCTAGGGCAGGATCAACTGCCTTACTTATGTAGACGTTTAAGAGAAAAAGAATATTTGGTCTCTTCCTTCTACTTTAATTACATTTGTGCCCTTTTATCTTATATTTATTTGTTTTCTTGAGATTTTCAGTGGGGTAAGAAGAGTAAAATTGACCACCATACAAACTAAATTATATTCATCTGATGAATACTTTTTCACTCAGTGTGATGAATTGACCACAAATACTCTGTATACGAGTGCTCAAGTAACTGATGGTACCAAATCCAGTTTGTGCATGCTCATAAGACAGGAATTTTTTCATATTTCTGCTATACGACCATTATAAATGCGACAATTATATGCCATACCTTCATGCTGAAGTCAAGACTAACACTTGAAATGTCAGGTGGGTACTGGTGCTCGTGCAGAGAAGATCAGAACATACAACTATAAGGTACTCCCAGTTTATGATTCCTTGAGCTTGATTAGTAATATTGCTCCTCCAGAAGCTTTAGGTGCCTAAAATTAGAAATGAGGAAGTGTAGAACAGCCAATTTTTTTCCAGAACATGTTTAGTAACGATAGGGCTCTTTCATGTTCCCATCAGAGAGGTGTTGCCTTGTTAGATTCCAAAATCTCTGCCCAAATTTAATTTGGGTTTTACATTCAAGTCAATTTTCCAAATTCTTTGAATTGGTAATTTTATCCTTAAAAGTTGTGGCACTAGATGTTAATAATCAATTACCTCGTACTCCCATGAATTCCAGGACAATAGGGTTACAGATCACAGACTGAAAATGAATTTTGAGCTCACTTCATTTCTGGATGGGGACATTGAGGCCGCCGTTCAGGTACCCTTTATTTTTGTCCCGGCTTGTCTCCAATATCTTCTACTTTTCTTCTCCGGTCCATTCATTCAAATCACTATTTCACTCTCACTGACATATCCAATATGCCTCATGCAAATTATTCTTGATCTTTGCTAATGCTTCTATATGCAGTCTTGTGCTTCTATGGAGCAGAAGGAATTACTCGAGGAGCTTGCCGAGTCTGTGGGCACCATGGCCACTTGATTCTCATGCTGCACACGCTGTAGTTCAGATACAAGGTGCCAGATTGTATGGTTGCACACATGCTGGTTGAAGTCTCTCGTTGATCCTCACATCAGCATGTGTCCCTTGGGGTATATTGCCATGATTCTGTCAGTAATAACTCTTCATTCTTTGTTCAAATGCAATATTCAGAAAAATATAATAACAATAGGGAAATTTTGTGATCAGTGACCAATCCCAAAATGTAGTTGAGATCTCTAAACTTTGAGCTTATAATTTTATATGGTATTAGATGAAAAATTTTCACCGTGTGAAAACACCAAACAGATCGCACCCCATCAATATAATATAATTTTTTTTTTAAATATCACACACACATGTGGTGCCCTAAATTTTGTTATGATTTGAATTTCGAATTTTAAGTGCATAAATTTTTGAATTTCGTTATGATTCAAAATTTTAACCTTAAGCATATAAATATGACGATGATATTATTGGCAATTGATAATAGGATATATAAATTCAAAACAATCTAATAGGAAATATTTGGGCAAACATGCTTATGAGAGTCTTTTGTTAATTTGTACACATTTTCTGTTGATTTACATTTATTTTCAAGGCATGTTTATGAGAGACTCTTTTATTTATATGTACACATTTTCTGTTGGTTTACATTCATTTTCAAGTCCATTTAAAAGGTATTTAAAATCTATACCAACATTATGTTTGATTTAAGGGTTTTAGTAGGGAAAAGAAAAGAAAATATTAAAAAAATATTTTTGATTGTTTGATTAATAAGAAAAATATTAAAAAAAGGAAAAGTCATGGAAAAATATAATGTGTTAGAAGAAAATGAGTTTTCCTCACAAAATAATGAGAAAAATGAAGAAAAAGTTCATTCTAACACATTTGTCTTTCATTCTTTTTTTCATTATTTTCCTCTAAAATCAAAAAAGTTCAAGATTTTATATTTTTTTCACTCTTATTTTCCTTTTTCCTAATACTTTTCTTTCCTTGTCAATTTCCTCAAACTAAACTTAACGTAAAGAATAACATGATGGAAATTAGTTTCGTAAATATAAAATCCTTGACCTAGATCCATCAAATGATCACTTCATCAACGTAATGATTCCAAGTAAGTTATAAGTTTAGGTTAATTGCATTAAACTCACAACCAATGTCTCTCGTTGTACATTGTTCCTTAACTGTTGTCGATGTGCAATTTTACCCCCTAAATTAATTAAAATATTCACCATCACTATATTTTGTATTATTTCTATGAAATTTAATAAGAATATTCCGTTACTTTTAACCCATATGTCCAATGCTGATTAGTTACATTTTACCAAAATAATATAAATGTGATATTGGTGAACATTTTCATCAGTTTAGAGGGTAAAATTGCACATTAATAATAATTGATGGCAATGTACAACAAAGATTATAGGTTGGGGGTTAATACAATTATCCTTATTATTTAACACGCCAAAGAATAAAAAAATTTATTTTCTCAAAAACTAAAATTTAAAAAAAAATGTTAATAAGAAAAATGAAAAATCTGAGGCAGCTTTGGATTTATCCATGAGCCGCTTTAAAATTCCCCCGGCGGTAGGATTAACTGCCCAAATTCTTGCCACGTGGACAGTGACCCTCATCATCACTACCAAATGTCAAACTCCCACTCCCGAGAATTCTGTCTCCGATAACACCTAAGGCGAATAGAAAAAACACTATAAAATTGTCATTTCTCAGGCTCAAATTCGTTTTTTCTTGTTGTAATATGCTCAAAAGGCTGCTCTTTTCTTCACCCGCCTCACGCCACTTGCACTTCATTTCTCAACACAAACCCTCTTCTAAATCGGTGAAAAGATTGAACAATTCAGAGCCCGTTTCATTTTCTTGGCCTTTGTCCATCGTATTTTACCGGCCCGTTAAGTTTTCCAGAGTTTTCGCGATGGCTGATGACGGTTCCTCAAAGACGGCGTCGTCGGCGGCACACAAGCACACTAACCGGCTTGCGGCGGAGCATAGTCCTTACCTTCTCCAACACGCCCATAATCCTGTAAGTAGCCGTCAGAATTTTTGAAATTATAATTGAAGAATGATTTCTGATCAGTGGGTTATGCAACTTCTTTTCTTTCTTGCTTGATTTCTGCTTTATGGTGGAGAGAAACTTGGTGATTTATTTTGTTATTGTTTTCTCTCCGTGATTCTGTAAATAGGTTGATTGGTATCCATGGGGTGAGGAGGCGTTTTCTGAAGCTCGTAAAAGAGATGTGCCCATCTTTCTGTCAAGTATGTATACCCTGTTCTCCTCTATTTGTAGTTTGTGGCTTATTTCTTGTGTTCTTCAATTTTATTTTTTTTTTTAATGTTTTGGTATGTGGCCTTCATCTAAACGTTGCATAAATATAACTCAACATAATATTTTTTGGGATTTTTGCATTGATGCGTTGCTGCTGTGGTCTTGCATTTGAAGTTGGTTACAGCACCTGTCACTGGTATGACTTTCTATCTCTTGTGTATAAGAACATTGATCTTGTTTTTCATCATGGGGCTGGATATGTATCGAATATCTATGGACTATTTGCTCTGAGTGTGTAATGTGTCTTTGATTAAGGTGTCATGTAATGGAAGTGGAATCTTTTGAGGATGAAGAGGTAGCGAAGCTGCTCAATGACTGGTTTGTCAGTATCAAGGTGGGCTTCTCAACTTCCTAGAACATACTTCTCCTTCCATTCAATTTTAGTGCTGCACCTAAAGAGGTCCTTTTGGCAGGTGGATCGAGAAGAAAGACCAGACGTAGATAAGGTCCTCGTCCATATTCTCATTATCCACAAACTGGTTTCTTTCATTTCAGATGAAATCAGAACGTTCTGGGCCTTTTAATCTATGTACCTTTGGCATTTTTGTAGATGTAAATAAGTTGAGCTTCAACTGTGGTATTGGCTGGGAACTTGCATTAGTTGGCACATTCTTTTGTGCATTAAAGCAGTTAGATATATCGTATTTTCAGCCTTCTTTCGTAGAAAAAGATTATTTCTGTAACTTGAATACATATGTGACATTGGTATCCTATTTCAGTATCACTGACAAAGTGAATATTTCGTGTGTATTTGTCCGTGTTTCCCTGATAGTGTAGTGAAGTGGTAATTGATCATGACTGTGTCCAAAACATTCTAAATCTTCTTTGTTATAAGGGTTTGTGAGATTCTGCTGAACTTGAATACATGGGTGCATATAAAATAAAACTTCTGCTGCTAAATCATATATTTGTGGATTGCGTGCTCTAAAACAATACCTCTTTTCACAAGAGCCACATTTCCATTTATTAGGAAAAAACATTTTTTCTCTACTGGGTTCGTACGTTGCTTAGTGTTTTCAGTACTTCTCCAGGTATACATGACATATGTACAAGCACTATATGGTGGTGGTGGTTGGCCATTGAGTGTCTTCCTTTCTCCGGATCTAAAGCCTTTGATGGGAGGCACTTACTTTCCTCCAGATGATAAATATGGCAGGCCTGGTTTCAAAACTGTACTTAGGTAACAGGCGTGCTCTTAACTAGTTCTGATTGAGGTGTATACATGCCTCAAAGAAATCTATTGGGTACCTGTACTTCTGTTTCCTCTACCGATGGAAGTATCTTTTTAGTTTCTTTGTTGGCAAGATTTCCTAGTTCAGGGACTCTGTAATTGGAAGAATTCTTTTTATTGAACAGGAAGGTGAAAGAAGCATGGGATACTAAAAAGGATACCTTGGTCCAAAGTGGGGCATTTGCGATAGAACAGCTGTCAGAAGCGCTATCTGCTACTGCAAGATCAAAAAAGCTTCCGGAAGGGCTTCCAGAAAGGGCTTTGCAAAAATGTGCTGAACAGGTAGGATTATATGGCAGAAGATGATATCCAGCTGATTGTCTGAACTTATGAAGTTCTCTCTCTCTGGGTTAATTTCTTTGCTGTAGTTTCAGTATTGAGTTAATTCCACACTCTCTTTTTTCCTCCCCCACCTTCTCCCCATATCAGATGGTTACATGAAGATTCTTCTGCTTAAGATCCTATCTTATATCCAGTCTTTAGCACTCTAGTTGTATTTTTGTTCATAATGTTCTTCCTTCATAACAGCATAGTCGACATGACCGCTAAAAGCGGTAAACAAAATTACCTCTTTCTTTGCAAGTCTTCTGAAACTAATGCACGACCATGCTTCTAATAGTAAATGAATTTCATGATTTATTTTGTGGTGTTTTTTTTTGGCAATGCAAAAAAATTATATCCAACAATTTTCATTTATAACCTTCTCGGTACTACTCTTTGTGGATAGTTCACCAGCACCTAATCTTTGTTTCCATTTTTTCATAGCTCGCAGACAGTTATGATTCAAAGTATGGTGGATTTGGTTCTGCACCAAAATTTCCTAGACCAGTTGAAATCCAGCTGATGCTTTATCATTCAAAGAAGTTGAAGGGGAACGGAATGCCAGGTGAAGCAAAGGAAGACCTAAGTATGGTGGCGCTGACCTTACAGGGCATGGCAAGGGGTGGCATTCATGATCATGTTGGAGGAGGTTTTCACAGATATAGTGTGGATGAATGTTGGCATGGTTAGTTCGCCTATATATTGCCTTTGCTTTCTGATAATGGTGGATTTCTGGTTTATCAGAATTTGGATCAGTAATTCTCTTTGTCTTCTTGCAGTGCCACACTTCGAGAAGATGTTATACGATCAAGGGCAGCTTGCTAATGTTTACCTGGATGTCTTTTCCATCACAAAAGATGTGATCTATTCAAGTGTGTCCAGGGACATTCTTGATTATTTGAGGAGAGATATGATTGGCCCTAATGGTGAGATATTTTCAGCTGAGGATGCTGATAGTGCAGAGTTTGAAGGTGTCTCAGGGAAAAGGGAGGGTGCATTCTACATTTGGACCATCCATGAGGTACTGAAAGTAATCTTTTCCTCTCCTATATCTGTCAACTTGCGACTGAGATACTTCTATTGGGGTTGTACTTAAAGTGAGTATATTTCTCCTCTGAGTTCCTTGCCATTTATGCGTTAGAAGTGTATTTACATTTTGTGGATCACTTGAGTTTATCTGCTGGATTAGTAATCTACATTATCTTTATGTTACAACTTTGCTTTTGAGTGTTTCTAAGAGCACCATCACCTTAATTCCAGCTGTTCTTATTTCTGATCATTTGAAGTTTCTTCTGATCTTCTCCCATCTCTCAATGTGGACAGATTGAGAATATGCTTGGAGAGCATGCCTCTTTGTTTAAAGAACACTACTACATCAAACCCTCAGGTAATTGTGATCTCTCAAAGATGAGTGATCCCCACAATGAGTTCAAGGGTAAGAATGTGCTTATAGAGAGGAATAGTACTTCTGCAATGGCATCAAAGGTTGATATGTCTTCAGAGGACTATCTGAAGATCTTGGGGATTTGTCGGAAGAAGCTTTTTGATGTGAGATCAAAACGCCCAAGGCCGCATTTGGATGATAAGGTATCATGGCATATGCTAATGGATCTGTTGCTTTTTTCTTGATTTTTCCCACATGACTAATGCCCTTTGATTCGGTCTCTGTTTGATGGACCAACCTGCATTTTTGGCATTTTTCAGGTCATTGTGTCCTGGAATGGACTTGCAATTTCCTCGTTTGCCAAAGCATCTAAAGTTCTGAAGGGTGAACCAGAAGGGACTGCTTTCTATTTTCCTGTTGCAGGAACTGATGTAAGATTTGAGCATGCTTATATGATTTATAGAACGGCCAAAATCTCTTATTTGATGTTTAGATATTTCACATATTATTAATTTTCATTCTAAAAAGGACTACCAAGAATTTACACTAATAGAAAGAACAATGTTAGTTTTGGTGGTTCAAGATTGAAACAAGGAGGTCCATGCATCATGATCCTGGGCTTCTTTCTGGATTCTGTTTGTCAAATTATCTTGCGTGGATCTTTGACATACTGCAATTGCTTGTTCATTGAGTTCTCTTATTCAAGTACTTGTTGTAGCTTAACATGTAGCCTTCATTTTCCCATAATTGCTTTGAGGAAATCTCATGCTGCTCTTACGGTGTTATCTTGAGTAGTGAATTAAACATTAGCATTTAATATCCTGACTTCTCCTTGTTGAATCATAGCCAAAAGAATACATGGAAGTTGCAGAAAAGGCAGCATCTTTTATCAGGAAAAATCTTTACAACCAGCAAACACAAAAACTGCAACACAGCTTCAGAAATGGCCCATCTAAAGCACCTGGATTTTTGGATGATTATGCCTTCCTGATATCCGGTCTTCTTGATCTGTATGAATTTGGCAGTTCTATGTTTTGGCTAGCTTGGGCTATTGAACTTCAGCATATACAAGTAAGTAGGAAACAAGCTATAGACCAACAATTCATCCCACAATATTTCTTGGTTCTTCCATCTGGTATATAATAACTACATTTTTCAGGATGAGCTGTTTCTTGACAAAGAGGGCGGAGGATATTTCAACACTCCTGGGGAGGATCCTTCAGTTCTCCTCCGCGTGAAGGAAGACCATGATGGTGCAGAACCTTCTGGAAACTCTGTTGCAGTGATCAATTTAGCTAGATTGGCTTCCTTGGTTGCTTCAGGTTCTGATCAATACAGGCACAATGCAGAACGTCTATTGGTACCCTCTTTGCCCTCTTGCTTATCAAAATAATGCTTTTCTGCATTCAATTAATTCTTATATGTTTTTGGAGAATTCTCATCTTGTTCGGAAAAAGACATCTCTTTCTCAGCAATGTCCACGCCATTTGATTCAATAGCATTCTGCTAGATACGAACTAAGTTGATAAATACTGATAGCTATCAAATGGAGATCTTCCCTCTCCTCATTCTTGCTTTTCTAACCTATTTCCTCACAGGCCGTCTTCGAGAAGAGGCTGAAGGAAACAGCAATGGCTATCCCTCTGATGTGCTGCGCTGCAGATATGCTCACCGTTCCTTCAAGGAAACAAGTTGTCATCGTTGGACACAAATTTTCTCCAGAATTCGACAGCATGTTAGCTGCTGCTCACGCGTCGTATGATCCTAATAAAACAGTAAGCCCACTTGACATGGACCACTCGATTTACATTTATTCGTCCCATTCATGTCCTAAAGAAACTTGTTTGGCCGTGCCGTTGCAACTGAATACAGGTGATTCACATAGACCCTACAGACGTAGAAGAAATGGGATTCTGGGAGGAAAGCAACGAGAAGATTGCTGTCATGGCCAAGAACAATTTTGCACCTGACAAGGTCGTAGCTCTCATCTGCCAGAATTTCACCTGCAGTCCTCCGGTCCATGATCCAAATTCTCTAGAATCTTTGCTCTCAAAGTGACTTCCTGGCTAAAAATTAGCTCTTGGATGTTGCGTTGATGTCGTAGTTTCTTGTATATGCTTTGCCTAGGAATTTTTCATGACAATGTCTTAGTCTGATGGTTCGTATATATGCCCAAAACTACTGCTTTTTCTGGGGAAACTCCGTAACTCAGATTTGATAGTCTGTTTCCGTTCTGGTCTCTTTGAAAGTCCTATCTCAAATGTTAATAAAAGAAATATTGTTTTAGTAATTTTAGAGTGAAACGTAATCAGGAAATGGAAGCTCGGAATCCCCTTTGAAAGAAAAATCGCAAGAAAAAGGGTAAGTCATTTCCCTCCTGGTGAATTCATGTGGGTTGTCTCCAGAAAAGGCTATTTCTGCTTCTAAAAGTATGATAGCCCAGATAACCAAACACCGTTCTGAATTTTCTTGATAAGCGAGGCTTTAGCAAAGCCCAAATTGCTGAGCTCGTGAAAAGACAACCGCAGCTTCTGTATGCAATCCTGAGTAGTCCCTATCGCCAAAGATTGAATTTTTGCTGCAGTTTACTGAGACGTCTGAAACAGATGTTCTCAGAACATTTACAAGGCGCCTTGACTTTTTTGCAAGAAGATTGGAGCACAGGTTAGTACACGTTTGTGATTACCTGAAGGACATAACTGGAGCTAGAAAAGTGGAGACTCTTCTAAAACTGGGGTCCTGATCTTTCTAATCATTATCTTGAGAATAGAGTTATCCCAAATGTGGATTTCTTGAAGAAGTTTGGAGAGCCCAAACGCTGCATCCAGTTAGCTTTGTATAACTTTCCAGAGGTTTTTTTGCTCCAGAAGTTTGAGTTAAGGGAAATTGTTGAGGAGGTGAAGCAAATGGGTTTTGATCCGTCGAAATCGATGTTTGTGTGCGCCATACATGCCCGCACAAGGAAGGGAAATAGAGCTCTATGGGATCAATGCTATGAAGTTTATAGTAAATGGGGTTGGTCCAAGGATGACATCCATATGGCATTTAGAAGGCATCCTAATTGTATGCTTCTGTCCGAGAATAAAATGTCGACAACCCTAGATTTCCTAGTTAACAAGATAGGGCGGGAGTCCAGATCGGTGGCAAGATATCCACAAGCTCTCGTCTATAAAATGGAGAAGAGAACAGTTCCTAGGTGCTCCATTGTTCATCTCTTGTCCTTGAAGGGTTTAGTTAAATTAGATTGGAGCTTGAGTAGTGTCCTTGGCCATTCAGAGAAATTTTCCCTAGATAGCTATGAGACAAGATATGCTGAGAAACTTATCTATCAAGCAAAGCAGGGTTGTGGGGTCTTAAATCTGTTGAAGAAGGTTAGCTTCTACAATTTTTTGTCTAATTTGGTGCTCTATCTATTCTGTGTCTAGAATTCAGAAGTCCTTTGTCATTTATGATCCTAAACACTTGTACTAATAAACAGTAAGCCCTCCTCACATGGACTACTCAATTTGCATTCTAACCTTTTTGTGTTACGTTGCTGTGCCGTGGCAACTGAATACAAGCGATTCAGTTTACTTTGATCTAATGGAAAAGGAAATTGGATTCTTGGAGGAAAATAATGAAAAGATTGCTCTCATGGCCAACAATTTTGCTGCTGGCAAGTTGTGAGGATTTCACATGTACTATCCAAATTTCCTTGAATCTCTGCTTTCCAATTGACTTACTAGCCAAGTCACTATGGTTCGTTGGAGTACAATAAGTTAGCTCTTGGATGTCGTAGCAGTGGATGAGAGCCGGCTGAATTCCTTCCTAGGTTCTTGTATGTGCTTACTGTAACTTGATTAGGAAGAATATGCTGTGCTTATCTTGCTTGACAGTTCTTTTATAGGTTTTGGAAAAATGCTGCTTTTCTGGTTTGTTTCCTTTTGTAGTCTCTTTGATCTTTTTATTTGCTGTTAGCTGACAGAAAAAAAGATCCAGGGGTTAAGTTTTGATAATTCCATTATAGCCAGACAGAGAGCTTTACTTTTTTCTTTGAATTGATGAACTTTGATCTAATACTTGTGATTCAAAATGATTGCTCTTGCCAACTTCTACTGATGATTTACTGTATTTGATTATGTATTAGAGTTGTAAGTATTATATAACATACCAAAATTAAGACTTTTATGCCCTAGAATTGTTGAAGAATCAACATGCATTATGTAGGCAATTCCAAGATTGGGTTGAACCTACTAGGTGGGGTTTAGGGTTAAGCAATGAGTTGAGGTTTCTTAATTGTTGGTTTGGTTAATTGAAGGAAAATTTTCCAACCTTCAAATTAGTGAATGGATGAAAATTTGGAGTATGAGATAATTGTTGGGATAAAATTATATATGTAAATTGATGAAAGAGCTGTTTGTAGTAGTTTGTCAAATAATGATTGATGTATCATTCATACGTTTTAATTTGCACTGCATGCCCTATCTCAAGTTAAGGGCAAGGATTGGCCACAAATTGTGTTGAGTTGCTTCAATTCTAATCAACTCATGTAAAAGGTGCAGGGTCATATAGGATCTCTTTGATTGTGTTTTGAATGTTTTGGAGAAAATATTGTAGGAGGTGCATTGAGGGAATGTGGTGCTTGTTCATTTATGTTTTGGGGTGGTTGTAAAATTGATTTGGGATACAAAGTTCCATTTGAATGTGTTTCACAAGGAGATAATTTCTAATGTAAACATAACCACAGTCAGGTTTTTGTTGTGTAAATGAGGTGAAATTGATGTATTTTTTTATTTTTTATAATGACTGTATATGAATATGTTGTTGTATGTGTATGTAAAGATTAATAGATGAGATTTGTTTTATGGGATGTTGTGGGTCTAAAATTACATATTTTATAATGTATTATTGAGGAATATGAATGTTTATTTGGATGTGATATTTTAGCTGAAAAATATTATAGAGAAACACAAATAAAAAAGTTGCAAGAGTTCAATTTTTAGAATTAAGCATGGAGGATGTAGAAAGTACAATGTTTGGCCATTTTATTTAATTATGAGGATAAATAGATTTTTTTAATTAAAATTTCCATATTAAAATTCAATATAAATAGCAAGATTTGGTGGAAATTGATAACTACATGTAGGGTGGTAAGGTGGGTTAACATTCATGGGTTCAACCCAACTCACAGTTCTTTGGGCATTTGGATTTTAAAAAATGTCCAAATGGAATGGGTTTATGTGAGTGTCTTTAAGTTTTGGGTTGAAAAGGAATTTAGGTGAATTGAAAATGAATTTTATAAAAAATTAATAAAATAATTATATGATTTGATAAATCATTTTTTTATGTTGCAGAATTGTATATTTAATATGGTGTAAAAGCATATTAAGATTGTTATTATTTTTGAATTAATTTTTTGAAATAAAAAAAATAAAAAAAATAATTGAATCAATTTTTAATCCCACTTGAACCACTTCAGATTCAATACAATTCAACTCAAATTAAATTCAATCAAAAAAATAAACTTATTTTTACAATTTTAACTATAGGATTAAAATTACAAGGCACTACAAAATGGGTGATGCCACAGTGGATTGGATGTAAAACATTCAGTCCATTCATGCACATTAAATTGCACAATTTGAGTGGTTTCACTACTCACTTCTATGCAAATTTTAAATGTACCATCTGTATTGCATTTGATTCATTCAAAATATCATCCATGAAAGGAGATAAATGAGTTTAACTTTAGGGTTAATTGCATTAAATTTTCTAATTTATGGTCCTTATTGTATATTGCTCCATAATCATTATTAATGTGTAATTTTACTCCCTAAATTAATTAAAATGTGTAATTTCATCCACTAAACTAATAAAAATATTCACCAATACTACATTTTGCATTACTTTGGTGGAATCTAATAAGAATATTTCGTTACTTTTAGTCTTTTTGTTCAATGCTCATTAGTTACATTCCATTGGAACAGTGTTAATGTAGTGTTGGCGAACATTTTTATTAATTTAGGGGATAAAATTACACATCAACAATAGCTAAGGGTAATGTGTAATAAGAGTTATAGGTTTTGGGATTTAATGCAATTATCTTTTCACTTTTTATTGAAAATGTCATTTTTTAATTTTAAAATATCCTAACATTACTTTTCCTAATTCCTTTCTTACCCTAAATCTAGGGTTAACAGATTTAGGGCTTTAATCGAGCTAACTTGCTATATCAGTGTTTGTGTGGTGAATGACGACAATGGTGAAGCTTTAACCCCAGAAGATAAATTCCTTCCATTGCTTATTGCCCACCGCAAGACTCAAATGCTGCTTCGACCTATTCTATCAAGAATATACAAAAATCAACGCTTTGCCAATTTCTGTATTCTCAAAAATGTAGGACCCTCGCTTGTGAGCCCAGAAAGTGGAAGCTCTTCATCCCCTTCGAAAGAAAAAGAAAAATCGCAAGAAAAAGGGTATGTTATTTCCTACCTGGTGAATTCATGCGGGTTATCTCCAGAAAAGGCTATTTCTGCTTCTAGAAGGGTGCATTTTGATAGACCAGATAAACCAAATGCTGTTCTGAACTTTCTTGAGAAACAGGGTTTTAGCAAAACACAAATTGCTAAGCTAGTGAGAAGACAGCCGGAGGTTCTCTTATTCAATCCTAAGAAGTCTCTTTCTCCAAAGATTGAATTTTTGCTGCAGTTAACTGAGATGTCTGAGACAGATGTTCTGGAAACGTTTACAAGGTACCCTGAGTTATTCACAAATAGATTGGAGCACAGGATAGTGCCCGTTTATGATTACCTGAAGGATATAATTGGAGCTAGAAAAGCTGATACTCTTTTAAAACGGGGATCCTGGGTTTTCAATAATGATCTTGAGAATAGAATTATCCCAAATGTGGATTTCTTGAAGGAGCTTGGAGTGCCCAAACGCTGCATCCAGTTAGCATTGTATAACTATCCAGAGATCTTTTCGCTACAAAAGTATGAGTTCAGGAAAATTATTGAGGAGGTGAAGCAAATGGGTTTTGATCCGTCGAAATCGATGTTTATGTGCGCCATACATGCCCGCACAAGGAAGGGAAATAGAGCTCTATGGGATCAATGCTATGAAGTTTATAGTAAATGGGGTTGGTCCAAGGATGACATCCATATGGCATTTAGAAAGCATCCTAATTGTATGCTTCTGTCCGAGAATAAAATCTCGACAACCCTAGATTTCCTAGTTAACAAGATGGGGCGAGAGTCCAGATCAGTGGCAAGATATCCACAAAGTTTGTTTTATAATATGGAGAGGAGAATAGTTCCTAGGTGCTCCGTTGTTCATCTCTTGTCCTTGAAGGGTTTTTTTAAGAAAGATTGGAGCTTGAGTAGCGTCCTCAGCCCTGCTGAGAAATATTTCCTGGAAAAGTATGTGACAAGATATACTGAGAAACTGCCCCAGCTTCATGATATTTATCTATCAAGGAAGGCAGGGTTGTGGGATCTTACATCTGTTGAAGAAGGTTAGCTTCTACAATTTTTTGTCTAATTTGGTGCTCTATCTTTTCTGTGTCTAGAATTCAGAAGTTCTTGTCATTTATGATCCTAGACACTTGTACTAATAAAGAGTATGCTCTCCTCACATGGACTGCTCAATTTGCATTCTGATGGCTGTGCCATTTGCAACTGAACACAAGTAATTCAATTGACCTTTATAATGTAAAAGGAAATTGGATTCTAGGAGGACAATAATGAGAAGATTGCTGTCATGGCCAAAAACAATTTTGCGGACAAGATTCTGAGGATTTCACATGTAGTCCTCCAGTCCACGGACACGATCCAAATTCCCTTGAATCTCTGGTCTCAAAGTAACTTCCTAGCTTAGTGACTTAGTCTGTTTTTAGGTTGGAGTACAATAAGTTAGCTCTGACGTTGCAGACTCGTAGCTTTTTCAGTCTGTACAAAGCCAGTTGGTTTCATGTTTTCTTGGATATGCTTACTGCAAGTTAATTAGGAAGAATATGTTGATCATGTCTTGTTTGACAGTTCATTTGTAGGTTTGAAAAAAATGCTGCTTTTCTGGAGAATCTTGAACTGAACTCATACTTGAGAATTTGTTTCCTTTTTTTGGTCTTTTTTATCTATAATTTGCTGTTAGCTGACTGGTGAAATAATCAGGTTTTTGGCATTGATACTTCTTTTCTAGCCAGATAGAGACAGAGAGCTTCACATCAAAAACTGTTTTCCCAATAGATGCCAAGCCCTTTGAAGTTTGATGTACTATGGCTTTGTATGGTTATGTTTCCCTAGAACAACATTGTTTTGGGAAAACATAACCAAACATATCTCCATTTTTCCTTCAAAACGCACATTCTCCGATATATACATATATTATATATACATTATATATATTATTATTATTCTAACAATAAAAAAATTACTCAATTTTATATTCATCCCAAAAACTCAATAGAAAAGTACTAATTTGACTGTTATAATAAAAAATGTCTCCCCCAAAACATAAATAAACATACCAAAAAATAACTTTCACATTTTTCAAAAATTCATTCTCTCAAAATACATAATAAAATCAAATAAAAAACATAACCAAATATTCCCTATGTTTCTTTCAAATGATTGCTCTACTCATAATTTACTATATTTGATATTTAAGATAACATACCAAAATGTTATGAACTATAATTGTTGAAGAATCAACATGTTTTTTGTTTGCTGTTTCAAGATTAGATTCAACCTACCACCCAAGGTTTAGGTTGAATCAATGTTTTGAGGTTTGTCATTATTCGATTGTTAAAGCGTTTTGGTTAACACAAGGAAAATTTTTCAATGTTCGAATTAGTGAATGGTTGGAAAATCAAATAATAGAATAATTTTTAATAATTATGAGATAAAATTTTATGCAAATTGATGAATTTGCAATTTATAATATGCCGATTGTTGATTGATGTATTTTTCATGTGTTTTAATTTGAATGACAAGCGCTATCTTAAGTTTTTTTTTTTTTTTTTTTTTTTTTTTTTTTTTTTTTTTTTTTTAATTTTAAGGGCTAGGATTTGCTGTTAATTTTGTTAAATTGGATTTAAGATCAATCCATATGAAAGGCGCATGACTATAAAATTTGATTGTTTTGTTTAACTATTGAAGATGTAAAAAGAGTGATGACATAATGTTTGGTCATTTTATTTAGGCATGAACATAAGTAGATCTTTTTCATTAAATTTTCATTAGGGGTGTAAAATGAGTTGAGCCAGCTCGATTATAGCTCAACTCAAGTTTGAGCTTTATTTTAGTTGTTCAAGAGCTGGTTCATAAACTTTTTCCTATTTTTAAATATTTTTTATATATTAATTAAATAATTAATATATATTAATAATTTTTTTTTCTAATATTAAATATTCATTATATATAATTAAATAATTTTGCAGCTGACAAGGTTCTGAGGATTTCACATGTAGTCCTCCAGTCCACAATCCAAATTCCCTTGAATCTCTGGTCGCGAAGTAACTTCCTAGCTTAGTGCCTTAGTCTGTTTTTAGGTTGGAGTACAATAAGTTAGCTCTTATGTCACAGACTTGTAGCTTTTTCAGTCTGGTGAAAGCCGGTTGGTTTCATGTTGTCTTGGATATGCTTAATGCAAGATGATTAGGAAGAATATGCTGATCATGTCTTGTTTGACGGTTCATTTGTAGGTTTTAAAAAAGCAGCTTTTCTGGAGAATCTTGAACTATCTTGAACTCGTACTTGAAAGTTTGTTTCCCTTTTTGGTCCTTTTAATCTATAATTTGCTGTTAGTTGACAGATGAAATAATCAGGTTTTCAGCATTGATACTTCTAGTCTAGCCAGACAGAGAGCTTTACATCAAAAACTGTTTTCGCAATTGATGCCTAGCCCTTTCAAGTTTGGTGTACTATGTTTCTTTCAAATGATTGCTCTACTCATAATTTACTGTATTTGGTATTTATGATAACATAGCAAAATGTTATGCACTAGAATTGTTGAAGAATCAACATGTTTTTTGTTTGCAATTTCAAGATTGGATTAAACCTACTACCCAAGGTTTAGCTTGAATCGATGTGGTGAGGTTTGTGATGATTCGGTTGCTAAAGCGTTTTGGTTAATACAAGGAAAATTTTTCAACGTTCAAATTAGTGAATGGTTGGAAATCGAAGAAGATCAACCCATATAAAAGGCACATGACTATAAAATTTGATTGTTTTATTTAAGTATTTGATTGTTTCTTATACAGGACCATCAATTGTGAGCGCTGAAAATGGAAGCTCTCTGTCTCATTTGAAAGAAAAAGAAAAATCGCAAGAAAAAGGGTATGTTATTTCCTACCTGGTGAATTCATGTGGGTTATCTCCAGAAAAAGGCTATTTCTGCTTCTAGTAAGGTGCAT
Organism: Jacaranda copaia; assembly: GCA_014898725.1. Taxonomy (NCBI): domain Eukaryota; kingdom Viridiplantae; phylum Streptophyta; class Magnoliopsida; order Lamiales; family Bignoniaceae; genus Jacaranda; species Jacaranda copaia. The sequence goes on along the minus strand of JACGDI010000617.1, from coordinate 22,105 downwards.
TTTTATGGCCCAGATAAACCAAACGCAGTTCTCAATTCTCTCGATAAATGGGGGTTTAGCAAAACCCAAATTGCTGAGCTCGTGAGAAGGCGTCTGCAGGTTCTGGTATGCAATCCTAAGAAGTCTCTTTCTCCAAAGATTGAATTTTTGTTGCAGTTTACTGAGATGCCTGAAACAGATGTTCTGAGAAGTCAGAACGTTTACAGGGCACCCTGATTTATTCACAAAAAGATTGGAGCACAGGATACTACCCGTTTATGATTACCTGAAGGATATGATAGGAGCTAGAAAAGTTGAGACTCTTTTAAGACGGGGATCCTGGGTTTTTGCTAATAATCTTAAGAATAGACTAAATCCCAAATGTGGATTTATTGAAGGAGCTTGGAGTTCCTAAACGGTGCATCCAATTAGCATTATATAACCATCCACAGATCTTTTCATTACGAATATTTGAGTTCAGGGAAATTGTTGAGGAGGTGAAGCAAATGGGTTTTGATCTGTCTAAATCAATGTTTGTATGGGCAATAAATGCCCGCACAGGGAAGGGAATGAGAGCTAGATGGGATCACTGCTATGAATTTTATAGTAAATGGGGTTGGTCCAGGGATGGCATCCATATGGCATTTAGAAAGAATCCTAGTTGTATGCTTTTGTCCGAGAAGAAAATCTCAACAACCCTTGATTTCCTAGTTAACAAGTTAGGGCGGGAGTCCAGATTGGTGGCAAGATATCCACAAACTCTCGTCTATAATATGGAGAAGAGAATAATTCCTAGGTGCTTCATTGTTCATCTCTTGTCCTTGAAGGGTTTAGTTAAGAAAGATTGGAGCTTGAGTAGCGTCCTCAACCCTGCTGAGAAATATTTCCTGGACAGGTATGTGATAAGATATGTTGAGAAACTACCCCAACTTTATGACATTTATCTATCAAGGAAAGCGGGGTTGTAGAATCTTAAATCTGTTGAAGAAGGTTAGCTTCATGTTTAGTTAAGAAAGATTTGAGCTTGAGTAGCGTCCTCAACCCTTCGGAGAAATATTTCCTGGACAAGTATGTGATAAGATATGTTGAGAAACTACCCCAACTTTATGATACTTGTCTGTCAAGGAAAGCAGGGTTGTGGAATCTTAAATCTGTTGAAGAAGGTTAGCTTCATGTCCTAATCACTTTGTGTGGTTGTGCTGTTGCAACTGAATACAGGTGACCACATTGACCTTTCTGTTGTAGAAGGCATTGGGTTCTTGGAGGTGCATAATGAGGAGTTTGCTATCATGGCCGCAACAATTTTGCTACTGAGGATTTCACATATAATCCTCCAAACCATAATCCAAATTTCCTTGAATCTCTGCTATCAAGTTGAATTCCTAGCCAAGTCAGTATGGTTGGTGGGAGCACAATAAGTTAGCTCTTGGATGTCGTAGCGTTCTCGCTCTGTTCAGAGCCGGTTTGATTTCCTTCCTAGTTTCTTGTATATGCTTACTGTAGCTTAAAAGGAAGAATATGCTGATAATGTCTTGTTTGGCAGTTCATTTATAGGTTTGAAAAATTGCAGCTTTTCTGGAGGAATCTTGAACTGAGATTTGATTTGAGTGTTTGTTTCCTCTTTTGACCTCTTTGATCTTTAATTTGCTGTTAGTTGACAGATGAAAAAATCAAGGGGTTTGGTTTTGATAATTCTATTCTAGCCACACAAAAAGCTTTTACTTCAGAAACTGTTTTTCCACTTGATGCCAATCCCTTCCAAGTTTGATCTATTATGTGTGTCTACTCATGATTTACAGTATTTGGTTATGTCCTAAAGCTGTTAGTATCATACAACCTACCAAGATTTTATGCACTAGAACTTTTTAGCAATCAACGTGTCCTATGAACCTATTAGGTAGAGTTTCGATTAGAGGTATAAATGAGATGAGATTATTCATGAACGGTTCAGGTTTGGTTTGATGAAAATTCAAATTCGGCTCAAATTTAAATGAGCCGAGCTCAATCTTGCTTGTCAAGTAAGCCAATTTAAGCTCAATAATATCCGACCCAACAAGCTTAGGAGCCTAAACGAGGTTTTTATTATATATATTTTATTATTGTAGTAGTAATAATAATAATATGGTGTTTGTTATTATAAATTTTGTTTCAAGTCTAAATGAGTTTGAACTTATTCAGGCCTTACGAGTTAGAGCATATCTAAGCTCATACTAGCTCAATTTTGTCTAAGTTTATATGAATCGAGCCTAATTGAATTTTAACAAGCTTTACCTGAGCTTGAGTGTATTATGACGAACCGAGCTTGAGCTCATAAATTAATAGGCTCGAACTCAGCTTGACTCGACTCATTTACACCCTTAGTTTCAGTTGAATTAATGTTGTGAAGTTGTGATAATCTTTAAATATACCAAATGGTAACTCATAAAACAAAACTTTATTTATTTATTTACATATAATCAGTATAAGTGATACTGATAATAATTATTATCATAAAAGGGATGCATAGCCTAAAATCTCATATTTGCATGTATTATTAGGCACTTGAATTGAGGGGCGAATCCTTTGTATATTTTTGTTAATATTTGCCAAAGTGGTAAGGTTATTTCTAATGCCCAAATTAGTGAATAGTTGGAAAACTAGATAATTAAATAATTGATAAGATAAAATTACACATGTAGTTGAGAGCAGGCAATTTATAATAGTATGCCAAATGATGGTTGATGTAATGTTAATATATTTGAATTTGAATTTGAATTTGAATTATAGTCACTATCTTAAGTTAAAGGCTAGAAATAATTGCAAATTATGTGAGATTAACTCGGGCTAATCAATTTATATAAAAAGTACATGATGTTTGGTCATTTTATTTAAGTATAAAGGTAAATAGATTTTTTTTATTGATTTTTCATATTAAAATTCAATAGAAATAGCAAAAATTAGTGAAAATTGATAGTTGCAAGTAGGTTAGTTAGATGGACTAAAATTTGCTCAACCCAACCTAATCCACACATTTATGGGTTATGTTGGGCCTTTGAATTTCAAAATAATTGGGTTTAGATGAGTTTTATTAAGTTTTGATTTAATTAAAAATAGATTTAAGTATGTCCAAACTCCAAAATGAATTTTAAAAATAAATATATAGTTTAATAAATAGGTGCAAATACATATCAATATTATTATATTTTGAAATATTTCTTAGATAAATAAGTAAATAAAAAAGATTTTTTTTTTATTTTGAACCAAATTAAATTTGATCTAACTCACTTTTAATTAAATTTATTTTAAATTCAATCTACTTCAATTTGAATCAAATGCAAACAAATGCACTTATTTATCATTTTTAAATTTAAATATGAGACTAAAATCATAGGGCACTAATGAATAAATGAGTTCCATTTTTTTTTTCTGAAAACCCCCTTTCTTAATTTTAAAATTGAATTCCATTTTTAGTTTTACAAACCTTTTGTTTTTCCCCAACTTTACTTTTTCTAACTTCTTCCGTCTGCCCTAAATTTAGGGTTTTTAATTGAGCCACCTTGTTATATCCTGTAAAGTGAATGACAACAGCGGTGAAGCTTCAACCCCAGAAGATAAATTATTCCGATTGTTCATCCCAACAGCATGACTCAAATGCTGCTTCGACCTATACTATCAAGAATATATAAAAATCAACGCTTCGCCAATTTCTGCATCCTCAAAAATGTAGGGCAGTCGCTTGTGAGCCCAGAAAATGGAAGTTCTACATCCACTTTGAAAGAAAAATCGCTAGAAAAAGGGTATGTTATTTCCTTCCTGGTGAATTCATGTGGGTTATCTCCAGAAAAGGCTATTTCTGCATCTAAAAGGGTGCATTTTGATAGCCCAGATAAACCAAATGCCGTTCTCAGTTTTCTTGATAAACGGGGGTTTAGCAAAACCCAAATCGCTGAGCTCGTGAGAGGACATCCACCGGTTCTGATATCCCAACCAGAGAAGTCTCTTTTGCCAAAGATTGAATTTTTCTTGCAGTGTACTCAGATTTCTGAAAGGGATGTTCTTAGGATGGTTTCGAGGCACCCTAATATATTGACTAGAAATTTGGAGCACACGATAGCACCCATTTATGATTACCTGAAGGATATAATTGGGGCTACAAAAGTTGAGACTCTTTTAAAAAGGGGATCTTGGGTTTTTAATCATAATCTTGAGAAAAGGCTTATACCAAATGTGGATTTCTTGAAGGAGCTTGGAGTGCCCCAACAGTGTATCCGGTTAGCATGGTTTCACTTTCCAGAGATCTTCTGGCCGCAACATGTTGAGTTCAGGCAAGTTGTTGAGGAGGTGAAGCAAATGGGTTTTGATCCGTTGAAATCGGTTTTTGTATTTGCCATACATGCCCGCTTAGGGAGGGCAAATATAGCTTTATGGGATCGATGCTATGAAGTTTATAGTAAATGGGGTTGGTCGAAAGATAACATTCATATGGCATTTAGAAAGCATCCTAATTGTATGCTTTTGTCTGAAAGGAAAATCTCAACAACCCTTGATTTCCTAGTTAACAAATTAGGTCGGGAGTCCAGATCGGTGGCTGAATGTCCACAAATTCTCTTCTATAATATGGAGAAGAGAATAGTTCCTAGGTGCTCCATTGTTCATCTCTTGTCCATGAAGGGTTTAGTTAAGAAAGATTGGAGCTTGAGTAGTGTCCTTGGCCCTGCAGAGAAAGATTTCCTGGACAAGTATGTGACAAGATATACTGGGAAACTGCCCCAACTCTATGATATTTATCTATTGACGAAAGAAGGGCTGTGGAATCTTAAATCTGCTGAGGAAGTTTAGCTCCTACAATTTTATGTCTAATTCGGTGCTCTTATCTTTTCTGTGTCTAGTATTCTGCAGTCATCTGTCATGTGTGTTCTATCCGCTCCTAAACACTTCTAGTAATAAAACGGTAAGCACTCCCCAGATGGACTACTCTATTTCATTTGTACATTGATGTCCCAAACACTTGTGTGGCTAGGCCATTGTGGACAGGTGATTCACTTATACTACTGTCCTGATGTAAAAGGAAACTGGATTCTGGGAGGAAAACAATGAATGTTGCCCTCATGGCCGAAAACAATTTTGCGTCTGACAAGGTTGTGGCTGTCGTATATCAGAAGTTCACATGTAGCCATCTGCTTCATGATCCTAATTTTCTTGAAATTCTGCTCTCGAAGTGACTTCCCTGCTGAAGTTGATATGTTGGAGTATAATAAGTTAGCTCTTGAATGTCATAGCATGCTCAGTTACTGTGGACAGAATCAGTTGGAATCGTGGTTTCTTGTGTATGGTTACTGTAACTAGCTTAGGAAGCATAGGTTTGAAAATGCAGCATTTGCGAAGGATTCGAACTCAGATTTGACAGTTCGTTTCCTCTTTATTGGCCTCTTTGATATCCAATTTGCTGTTAACTGGGAGATTGAAAAGTGGAGATTCAGTTTTGATTCTCCGCACATTCGCCATTGACTGAGAGCTTATCTTCGGAAACTGTCTTTTTAGTTGATGCCAACCCTTTGCCGTTTGATCTACTACCTGTGTTTCAAAATGATTACTGGTGCCAACCTCTACTGGTAATTTACTGTATTTGATTTTGTAATTGAGTTATAAGTATTAAATAACATAACAAAATTAAGATTTGAAGATCATGAGCACTGGAAATGTTGAAGAATGATCATTTCTTATTTTGGCTATTCCAAGAAATATTTTTTTATATTGGCTATTCCAAGAAATATTGGAGTGGATTGAACCTATTATGTTGATGAAGTTCCTCATAATATACTTACTTTAAGTATCATTTTCAAGTTCTTAACAATGAGGCTAAAGTCCTAACAAGTTCCTTAGGCCAATTCGATGGGTGGGTCACAATAAAATCTTCCATTCTTAAGTTTGTAGTGTTGGAGGGGGGCTATGTGGTAAGTTGGTTCAACCGTTCAATGATATCGTCTTTGCATATATAAATGTCATAGTTATATATATAGTTAAAGATTTGATTATATAATAAATTCTTGATGTGTATGCGTTAATAAACAAAATTAAACATAAAAAAAGGCAATTCAAACAGTTATGGCTTGTGCACTGGCACAACAGTGGGCAACGACACGCGCAGCAGCAGGCCGCCATGATTGGCCGAGTTGGTAGACAGCAGGGTGTACAAGGTGGAAGTGTGGCTCACACGTGTGTAATAGCTGGCAGTTCAATTGGATGACGATTAGCAAGCAAGGTGGACAAGCAGTTGCTAGCGACGGTTAAGGGCTTGGCAGAAGGTGGTTGTGGTCTTACTGTAACTACTGATACTTGGGACTTCAACTAGAATGTCTCACTAAAAAGGCTTTCAACTCCCAAGTTTTAAGTGTAAAAACAAGTAGATTATCAAAAAGAAAATGAAAATTGTTGAAAAAAATTGAAAATTTGTAAAATTATCAAACATAAATAAGTGTTTATGATATTGTATAATCTTGATGGTTAATATTTTATTGGTGTGTGTTAATTTTTTATGTATTCATTTAATTAGTTTCAAATATTCTCGAATTGAATCAAACTACCCTACTTATATAAAATCGAGCATGAAGAAATTAACATACTTCTTTATCTTTTGAGTTGTTCTGCCAAATCTTTCACTCAAGATCTTTGATTTTTATCTGAGGAAAAAAATCAGATTATTTCTTATGTTAAGAATTATTCGAATATAGTTCATAATCTATTAAAAGTAGAAGGTGCACGGATGAGATCTTCATGAATAATTTCTTTGATAACAATTGAGTTGCATTACTTTTTCAACCCGGAAATTCCTTAGATAAGATACAAAGACATGAACTAAATATTTAATCATTATATATATGCTAGATAAAAATATTTTCTAATAATTTATCCATATCATAATTTGGTAGGAAAAAGATTTGATGAATATTGATAATAACTGACGCAAAAATCTATAAGCATTAAGTAAGGATATAGATGATTGAATGGTTAATTAATTTAATAAAATTATTTCTATACATATAAATATGAAAATTGGATTTTTAAAATATAAATTTTGATGACTTCTTAATACTCTTAATATATAATTTTTTTTTTTAAAAAAAAAAACTAATTTCTTACCCCTGCCCCAAAATCTAGGTTTTGAACTATATGAGCGCCTGCAGAGTGAATGGCCAAATGGCTGAAGCTTAAACACCAGAAATTCTTCCCATTCTTGATCTCCACTGCGAGACTCGACCCAAATGCTGCTTAGACCTATTCTATCAAGAATATGTAAGCATCAGCGCTTCGCCAATTTCTGCATTCTCAAAAATGTAGGACAGTCTCTTGAGAGCTCAGAAAATGGAAGTTCTCCATCCAGTTCGACAGACAAATCGCAAGAGAAAGGGTATGTTATTTCCTACCTGGTGAATTCATGTGGGTTATCTCCAGAAAAGGCTATTTCTGCTTCTAGAAAGGTGCATTTTGATAGCCCAGATAAACCAAATGCTGTTCTCAATTTTCTTGGAAAACGGGGGTTTAGCAAAACGCAGATTGCTGATCTCGTGAGAAGACATTCGCAGGTTCTGGTATGCAATCCTAAGAAGTCCATTTCTCCGAAGATTGAATTTTTGTTGCATTTTACTGAGATGTCTGAAACAGATGTTCTCAGAACGTTTACAAGGTCCCCTGATTTATTCGCTAGAAGATTGGAGCACAGGATAATACCCGTTTATGATTATCTGAAGGATATAATTGGAGCTAGAAAAGTTGGTGCTCTTTTAAAACGGGGATCCTGGGTTTTTAGTAACAATCTTGGGAATAGATTTATCCCAAATGTGGATTTCTTGAAGGAGCTTGGAGTGCCCAAACCGTGTATCCAGTTAGCATTATATAACTTCCCAGAGATCTTCTCGCTACAAAATTTAGAGTTCAGGGCAATTGTTGAGGAAGTGAAGCTAATGGGTTTTGATCCGTCGAAATCAGTGTTTGTATGTGCAATACATGTACGCACAGGGAAGAGAAGTAGAGCTACATGGGATCGATGCTATGAAGTTTATAGTAAATGGGGTTGGTCCAAGGATGACATCCCCTTATGGCATTCAGAAAGCATCCTAATTGTATGCTTCTGTCCGAGAAGAAAATCTCAACACCCCTTGATTTCCTAGTTAACAGGATAGGGCGGGAGTCCAGATCGGTGGCAAGAAATCCACAAGTTCTCTTTTTTAATATGGAGAAGAGAATAGTTCCTAGGTGCTCCATAGTTCATCTCTTGTCCTTAAAGGGTTTAGTTAAGAAGGATTGGAGCTTGAGTAGTGTCCTTTGCCCTGCAGAGAAATATTTCCTGGACAAGTATGTGACAAGATATATTGAGAAACTGCCCCTACTTTATGATGTTTATCTATCAAGGAAAGCAGGGTTGTGGGATCTTAAATCTTTTGAAGAAGGTTAGCTCCTACAATGTTATGTATAATTTGGTGCCCTATCTTTTCCATGTCTAGTATTCTGGAGTTCTTTATCATGTGTCTGCATTGTGATCCTAAACACTTACAAAACAGTAAGGCCCCCTCATATGGACCACTCAATTTGCATTCTCACTGTTTGTGTCTGCTGTGCCGTTTGCAACTGAATACAGTTGACCTTTATGATGTAGAAGCAAATTGGGTTCTTGTAGGAAAATAATGAGAAGATTGCTCTAAGGTCAGAAACACTTTTGCAGCTGGCAATGATGTGAGATCCAAATTCTCTTGAATGTCTGCTCTCAAAGTGACTTCCTAGATAAGTAAGTATGGTTGATTTCTTTCCTAGTTTCTTGTATATGCTTACTGTAACTTGACCAGGAAGAATATGCTGATCAATCTTGTTTTTGACAGTTCATTTATAGTTTTGAAAAAAAAAATATGTGCAGCTTTTCTGGAGGAATCTTGAACTCGGATTTGAGAGTTTGTTTCCTCTTTTGATCTCTTTGATCTCCATTTTGCTGTTAGTTGGAAGATGGAAAAATCAAGGAGGCTCAGTTTTGAGGATTCTGTTCTAGCCAGACAGTGAGCTTTGTTTTCTACTACGTCTGATTCAAAATGATTGCTCGCGCCAACTTTTACAGATAATTTACTGTATTTGGTTATGCACTAAAGCTGTAAAGTGTTAAATAGCATAACCAAAATTAAGAGAGTAACAAATTTTATGCACTGGAATTGTTGAAGAATCAATATATTTTATGTTGGCTACTCAAAGAAATATCATTTGGATTGACCTACTAGGTAGGATTTATTTTGAGACTTTTTTTTTTCAATTTTATTATTTATATTTTTAAAGTTGTGCATACACACTAAGATTTGTTAGGTTTGAAACTTTGGCCTTCATTGGGCTAATTGGCTACTTAGTGAGTTTATGTTGAGTTAGTAAGATTTTTCTTAATTATATTTTCTTATTTAGACACCATGCATGTTAAGGATTCGTTAGAATTCCAAACTCTGACTTCATACCTATATATGGGAAGGCGATGCGGTTGTGCCAATTGGCCACTTGGTAGTTAATGAGGTAAGGATTGTGAAGATTCAATTGATAAAATTTTTTGGTCAATCCAACGAAAAAAAAGTTCTCCAATGTTCAAACCAATGAATGACGTTAAATTGAAGAATGTGAAGAATTATCAAGAAAGGATTATGTATGTAAATAAAGG
>JACGDI010000585.1:0-11628 GCA_014898725.1 Jacaranda copaia | reverse complement strand
AGAGTTAATTTAATTAAAATGATTATTTGGATTGTGGAGGGAAATTTAAATGAATGGTTCATTTCAAATTAATTCAGAGTTAATTTACATTATATTTCATAAGATGAAATGAAAATGCAAATTAAATGAAAATGCAAGTGAAATTCACATTCACATGCAAGTTTGCAAGTTGCCAAAAAGAATGGGAGGTGTGATGTCAATTTGCAACACACATCCTCTTTATAAATACCTCATGTGGCCGGCCACTTGGTGGTCCTCACTCTGGATTTCCATTTTTCCTCCAAAAGTGTGATTTTTCATGTGTTGATGCTTCACACTCTCCAAACTCTCTCCTTCTCCAACTCTTCTCTAAACTGCCATTCCCTCACCTTTATCCTCTCATTTTCTATCATATCTGAGGCTGATTTGATCTGTCCTTGGTTGTGTGGATTATTATTCCAACACTTGGGTGACTTATTGCTCCGTGATGATCCATTACTGTTAGGCTTTTTCATGGTAGATTTGAAGAACTTAGAAAGTTTTGATTTACAAAAAATTCTTATAAACTCTTCATTGGTGTATGATGGTTCTCTCTACCAAATGTTATCATTTTTGGAGTTGTGGAAGGCATTCAAAGGTTGATTGCCTCTACTATGCGCGAGTTGCTCCATTGAAGAGTTCTTCAGAGTCATTCTCCTCTTCCCTTTGGATTTAGAATTCAAGGTACATTTTATGGACTCAAATCCTTATTATAAGCACAATTATATCTTTGGAGTGGAGTAGTTAAGTTATATTTAACCTTTTTATGGTTTTATATTATGGATCCATAGCTTACTTCTACTTTCAAGTGGTATCTAAGCCTAATTTATGTTTTAGTTTGGATTTTGGTGAATTGATTCATGTGAGGAATTGATTCTAAATCTGAACATACTTGATTCAATTGATGAATTTGAGTGTTTGGTTGATTTTGTATGTGGCTCCTTTTGTGATGAATTGATATATGCTAATATGTGATTTAAGTGTTGATTTATATGTTGGCATGATTTTGATTCATGTTAGTTAATGCTAAATGCTGATTTAGCATTGGATAATGTTGTATGTTGATATAGCATGTTTAATTTGGTAGTAATGTATTTTGGTCATTTTGGATCCTGTTGGATTTGAGTTAATTTGAGATTTTTGGTGAATATTAATTCTCACTTATATTTTATTTTTTAAGCTTGTTTAAGCACTTTAATTTCCAATTTTAAAAGGTTTCAATAATCTAAAATTTTATCAAAATTTGTATGAAATGATGTTATAGAGGTGTCCATATGGTTTGGAGTGGCGAAAACATAAAATGATGCTTAAATGGTTGATTTGTGTAAGTTGTGGCAGCGCTGCCACCCTGCTTGGCAACAGCAAAGGATGACAATGGGCAAGCCTTGGGCATGCCTAGCTGGCCGGCTAGTTGAGTAGTGGCCCACCCAAGGTCACCCTATAACATGTTTTTGTACTATTTAGTATTTTTGGCCTATCAAACTTGATTATTTCATCTTTATTTTGATACACAAATGTTGTGTACATGTTCAATGCAATGTTGGACATTTTGCATGCTTTGACAATTGTCTTTAAGGTAATCTTCAATTAAGAGTAAAAAATAAGATGCATTATGTAGTTATGCTTATTTTTGCAAGTTAATTAATTGTTTATGAGATAAGCATTTAATTTGATGAATTGAATGTCAATTTTTATTTATTGTTCATTTAATTTTTGAATGGATGATGAATGAATGGAAATGATCATGAGCCTTGAAATTGGTTTTATTTGTTTCAAGTTGTTGAAAAGGGTTGTATTAAATAAAGGGTTGCATGCCTCATAATTTTCTATCCTATAAATGTTTTGAGACTAGAAAAATTAGGTGTGAGGGTTTTTTTCTCTTATAAATGTTGCAAGGAGACAAAGAGGGCTTAGGAAATCAGGAAGACATAAAGACCCATGAATGTATGAGATACATTTATATAATAGTTAGATTTAATCAACACACTTTATCTACCAAATAGTGCACCTATGGCTCTAATGCACTACTTGGTGAAGGTTCTAGTCATCGCACCCTATTAGCAGGCAGACACATTTACTTATTTATGCATTTTTTTTCTATTGATGTATTAAATGAATGGTTAGGATATAGTAAACCCAAATAAGAGAAGATAAAATTGGTGAGATATTTCAAAGCAAGAAAATTCCTCCACTTAGAGGAGTCTAAGTGCTATCAAAATATTAAGTCAATATGGCTACAAATTAAAAGGAGTTTTAATTAATATAAGATGTCTAGTATGTGACATGAGATGCTACCACATTTGTAATGTCTTATGAGTTGTGGATAACATTTATGGAGGAAAGCTATGCTTACTATGATGTACTTTGATTTGACACTTCCTATGCATTATCTCATAAGTAGTGGAACGACATAATATGGTTCTTAATCAAAGATTGATTAGTAGGTCCAATTGAAACACCTAATACTATAGATGTAGCATGAGTTATGAGTCTACATAAAGAGTGAGCAGAACATATCAAAGGTTTCATAGAGATATAATTAACAAAAGTTGCTTACCTTACGATTGTTTGCGGATGTCTCACAAGTCATGGGTCTTCTACAAGTCCTTTAGACCTTGATTCTCACTAGGAAATGAGATTTCTAGAATTCCTTATGGGAGTGAGGAATTTGATAAAATAGTGGAAAAAAAACTTGCTTGAAATTCCAAAAGCATTTTTTCAATATCAAAATTTAATCACATGCTCATGTTCTCTTTTTTACCTTTGTAGATATTTGAAGTCTCAAATTAAATTGCTAAGAATCCACTAAGCATTTTACTGAAAACTAATAAACCCACCTAGCCAAACTTCCATAATTTACTAAACCTCAAAATAGTCCTAGATTTTGTGAAATGGATATATATCCTGAATTATGATGCTTCTAATCCCATTCTAATTTATGCAGATCAAGAGACATGTGAAATATTCACAAAAAAAGGTTGAAGATCACCTCTTTACCCGGAGTCTCATGATGGCATCTATCAACTTCAAAAGTCTCATAAACACATGAAACAAACCATGGTCTATTGCTTGCAAACATTGTATAGCAAAGAAAGTATGAGGGGTTCATGTTATCAAAGGAGATTTTTCAAGTTAGAATAAATGAGGGGTCATGTGTTCTTGACTATGGTCTAAAGATGATTAGATTAAAGAAGCTCTTCAACTTAGATATAGTGACGGACAATGATCTCTATAGGGATTTAATCCTCACATCCTTGTTGAGTTTATTTGACCAAAGTGTTGGTCTAGGTGAAGACAACCATAATAAGGGCATATCTATAATGATTACTTCATCCTCCCACTCTATTGGCCCCAAAGGCAAGTAGAAAAAGGGCAAGAAGAAAAAATGTTCCTTTTTCAAGAAGAAACAAACATTTAAGATGTCTAGCAGAGCCAAGAAGAAAGAGGACAAAGCTGATACAACTTGTTTCTATTGTGATGAGAAAGACCATTAGAAGAGAAATTGAAAGGAATACCTTTCAATCCTTGGGAAGGGTATGGCCTTTATTGAAGTGCATTTAACAACAAATTCTTTCTCATGAGTATTTGATACCGTGTGTGGTTCTCACCTTTATAATTTATTGTAAGGGATGGAAAGAAGAAGAAATCTAAATGATAGGGATTTGATCCTATACCGAGGCAATGGAACAAAATTTAAGGCCAAAGTTGAAAGACTTAGGGAACTCTTTTCTTGTACTTGATCTATGTTACTTTATACCAGGCCCTATTAAGAATATCATTTCAATTCCCATTTAAGATACCAAAGGATTTGATTTTCAATATCAAATAGGAAATTAAAAGCAATAAAGAATGGTTCTTTAGTTGCTATTGGTACATTAAACAATGAAATATACATTTTGGATTCTCAACCATCAATAATACACATTTAATAAAGTAAAAGAAAATTGGATAACCAAAAAGATACCCTATTATGGCATACAAGGTATAGACATATTTCCAAAATAGGATGAACAAGTTAGAATCTATCAAAGTACTAAATCTTAGTAGCATAAAAGATCTTCCTACTTGTAAATCTTGTTTAAAAGAAAAAATGACAAAAGCTCCATTTGTGGCAATCAGAATGAACAATAAGTCCTTTGGATTTGATCCATATAGATACTTCCAAACCACTAAAAATTAGTGTGAGAGATGGCTATTCATACTTTATTACCTTCATGAATGATAATACTCGGCTCAAACATCTGTATCTTACAAAGAACAAGTTTGAAGTTTTTGAAAAGTTCAAAAAGTATAGGAATTAAGTGGAATGAAACAAGGACTAAGTATTAAAGCTCTTCAGTTGGTTCAAGAAGAGGAATACTTAAGTATTGAATTGTTAGATTATCTAAGAAAGAATAGGATTTTCTCACAATAGACTCCACCCGACACACCCTAATGTAACAAACTAGCTGAGAGAAGAAACTATACCGTATTAGACATGGTATGTTCCATGATGAGCTTCATTGATGTGCCTACATCCTTTTGGGGATATATTTTGGTAAGCGCAGCGAGGCTAGTAAATGTAATACCCTCAAGCCAAAAACATCACATGAGATGTGGTATTGCAAAGCAACTTTTTACTCTTTTCTAGTTTGGGGTTCTTCTACAACATCAACAAGTTAGTGGGAGACATATTGGATGCGAGATCCACCTTGTGCAAGTTTGTAGAATACCTAAGAGAGTCTGTAGGTTATTATTTCTATGATCCCTCAAAACAAAATGTGTTTGTTTTAAGGAATGCCATCGTTTTGGAAAAGGAATTTCTGTTAGATAGAAAAAATGTTATTGTTAAACTTGATGAAGTTCAAGATGATCATAAAATCCTATAAGCAATAGAAATAAGTGAACATTAAATGCCTAACACATAACTGCTCAAGAATTCCTCGATCTTTCTCAAGTGCTTAAGAATTGCTTTTATGGCTATCCAATGACTTTCACAAAGATTACATTAGAAACAACTTGTAACTTTTGGAGCATATGTCACATCAGGTCTCATACATTGAACTGCATACATTATGCACCTAACTGCGAAGGTATAAAGTAATTGGAACATCCTTTGTCTCTCATCTTTAGTGTTAGGGGCCATAGACTTGGAGAGATGAATATCATGTCCCATATGAAGAAATTCTCTCTTGGATTCTTCCATGCTAAACCTCTTTGATATCTTGTCAATGTACAAGGTTTGGGAAAGCCCTAGCATCCTTTTTGATTTATCTCTATAGATACATATTCCTAATACATAGGATACTTCTCCCAAATTCTTCATGGAGATTGAGTAGATAACCACACTTCATTACACTCTACCATTCCTACCTTATTCCCAATGAGAAGGATGCCATCCATATAAAGCACAATAAACTATACACTACTCCCACTGGCCTTCTTGTACACACATGGTTCATACATATTTTTGACAAAGCTAAATGATTTGACTGTCTTATCAAAATGTATGTTCCAACTTTGAGACACCTATTTGAGTCCATAAATGTACCTCTAGAGTTTGCAAACTTTTTGCTCACTTCCCTTGGATGTAAAACCTTGTGGTTGCTCCATGTGTATTTCTTCTTCAATGTTTTTATAGAGGAAAGCAGTTTCACAACGATTTGCCATGTCTCATAGTCATAATATGTGGCTATGGCAAGTGAAATTAGAATGAACTTAGGCATTCCGATCAATGAAAAGGTTTCCTCAAAGTCGATATCAGGTTTTTGAGTATACCTTTTGCCACTAGTCATACCTCAAAGATTGCTACCTCTCTATCGACTCCTAGTTTTTGCTTATAGATCTACTTGCAACTAAGGGGAACTATTCTCTTTGGTGGATTTGCTAAAGTCCATATTTTATTGAACTACATGGAGGTCATTTTGGATCTCACAGCGTCTGGCCAATGTCACGAGTCTATGTCCAACATAGCTTCCTCATAGGTCTTTGGATCACTATCCGATTGGCCTGTCTCATGAAGAAATCTAAACCTTTCAAATTGCTTCTTGATCCAGTCGAACCTTTTGAGAGGTTGTGTGCGAAGCTCTTGTTGCCCATTTGTTTCCACTACTTGTGGGATGTAACACCATTTCTATCCAAAGAAGTTTCTTTTCCAAAAAATAGGTGGAACTCGAAATAAAAACCTTTTTTTTGAGGGATCATAAAAGTAATAACCCATATACTCTCCAGGGTATCCCACAAACTTGCACAAGGTGGATGTACTATTCAACTTATCTCCTACTATCTATCTCATGTAAGCGGGAGACCCCCAAACCTTAAGGTAATAGTAAGAGGGTATTTTTTCATACCACACCTCATGGGGTGTTTTGGGCACCAACATTGAAGGTACTACATTTAGTAGCTTCACCACTATTTCTAAGGCATTTTCCTGAAAGGATATAAGCACATTAGAAAAGCTTATCATGGAATTTACCACGTCTAACAAGGTATGGGTTTTTCTTTCAGCTACTCCATTATGTTAGGGTATGTCAGGAGGAGCCCAATACTGGGGAATTTCATTCTCCTTTGGATAATCTAAGAATTTGGTACTCAAGTAATCTTCCCTTTGATCTGATCAAAGGGCTTTAATACTAATTGGCCTTCGATTTACCACTTTACTCCTATACTCTTTGAACTTTTCAAAGGCTTGGGACTTGTACTTTATAAGATGCACATGTCCAAATTAACTATAATCATTAGTGAAGGTGATGAAGTAGAACAATCTCCTCTTGCACTAACTCTTTGTGGGCCACAAGCATGTTCACCAATTTGTTATTCATCACATCTTGCTTGGACTTATTAAAGTTCATAATGAATTGGTCAAGCAATGGGGGTAATGACTGGAGAATCAAATTTAGGTAGAGGTCATTGTCGATGATCACATCAAGTTGCCCAAGATGCTCGATGAGTCAAATCATCTTTAGCTTGTGATCATAAATGCTTGAACCCTCTACCATCCTTGACCTAAAGAGCTCCCTAGACATAGTGAAACTTTCATACCTAGTTTGCACACTATACAACTCTTGTACGTGTTTGTAGATCTCACTTACATGTTTCATATGCTTGTGAGTCTTTCGGAGCTCATTAGTCAAGGAAGTCATCATGAGGCATCTCACTTGTAGATCATCATCTACAAATTTAGTGAACACTTCACAGGCCACATTAGTGGCATCATCACCCAATGTGTCAGGCGGACTTTGATCTAGATCTTAAGTCCTCTTTTTAGAGTCAAGGGATTATCTTATGGTTTCTCAACCAATCATGAAAGTTTTGCCTAGTTAGTTTATTGATTTCCAAAATGCTTGCGAGTGGATTTTTAGCCATTTTCTTTTTGAAGATTTAAAAAATTGACAACAGGTAAAAAAGAGGATAAGCATGTGTGATTGAATTTGATATTAAAAACATGTTCATGTTCTTTTAGGCATGTTTTTCTCCCACTATTTAATTAAATCCTTCACCCCGAAGAAAAATTTGGGGAATCATATTTCCTAGTGAAAATCAAGACCCTAAGGACTTGTAAGTGGACCCCCACGACCGGATGTATATCCATAAACAATCCAAAGGTAAGCAACTTTTGCTAATTGCATCTCATGCAACTCTCAATATATTTTGCCTCACCTTTTCATGTAGATTCCCTATAAGGACGATCTCTACATTGCTAGGTGTTAAGTAGAACTTACCAATCAAATTTTAATCCGATGACTGAGTGTATAATGCATGGGTGTTCTCAAATCAAAGGTACATCATATCCTAGGTATATGACCATAGCCTTCTTTCTAAGCATGACCCCATGATTGGATGTATATCACACAAAGATAGTAGCATCGTCATGCCATATACTATTGGTAGAAGGCATGAATTAATTAAAACTCTTTTAATTTGTATTTATTTGACTTAATATTTGAAAACACTAGACATTCTATGTTGAGGATTTTTGTTTGCAAAGATCTCAGTGTAACCAAGTGATGCACTTAGAGCAATAGGTGTATTACTCGATTTATTTTAAGTGGGTTGATTAAACCTAGCTATTACATGAGTGTATCCCCATACATCCATGGGTCTTGAAGCCTTCATGAATCTTCTTTGCTTCTTACAACTTTTACAAGAAAAAGAAAACCCCACTCTTAGTGATTCTACTCTCATAACTTTTACAAGGTAGACCAAAGAGGTATGCAAGTCCCATTTAACCATTTTAACAACTTGACACCAAAAAAAAATTAATATTAAAAAGCTCATGATCATTCCTATTCATTCAACATTTAAATGAACAGTAAATAAATTAGAATTGACATTCAATTTCAACAATTAAATGCTTGTCTCATAAAGAAATAATGGGCCAAGCAAGACAGCTAGCATAACATTTATGCATCAATTGGAGACTAAATTTAACAAGATTTAAATATAATCTGTCCAACACAATTTAGAGAACTTGCACAACACTTATGCATCCATTATGTGTGATTCAAATTGATTTTTGGTCACTAAAGGAACCAAAAGCAAGGCTCAAAACTCAACCAACCCAAATCGGGCATTGCTGGCTTGTAACTCTCAATCACTTTTGTGCACTAAAAACTCTAGAACAACTTCTAAACATTAAAGCGCACATTATGGATGAAATTTTAGGTCTAAAACACCCTTCAAAACTAAAATCTCAAGTGTTCAATCATGCTTCAAAAATCAAGTTAAAGTGAGAATCACATTCTTCAAAATCTCTGACAAAATTCCAATCACATTAGATCAAAAAATGACCTAAACACTTTTAGGCCATCATCAACATGCTATAACAACATATAACATTATCCAAAGATAAATCAACACTCAACAGCAAAAGCTATGAATTAAAAGCAAGGAACCACACACAACATCATCCAAACACCTGAACCCATCATATGAATCAAGAATTTGGTGATTTTGATAAATTCATCACATGAATCAATCAATCAAAAAATCCAAATCAAAGCAGGGATTAGGCTTTGATACCAATTGAAAGCACATGTTCTAGGATTCAATAATAAAATTGAAAATAAACACTGCTACACATGCTAATAAGGATCTAAACAGACTATTAATTCAGATTTGAATGAAGAGTTACCATGATTTTCTCAAAAACAAGGAAGAGATGAAGAATACTTCTTCAATATAGAAACTATCACATAGTGGCACAACAGATTTGGGGCAACCAAACTTTTCCAAAAATTCCAAAGAACTTAAAGCACCTTATCAACTCCTCGATGAACCTACTATAAAAAATTCAGCTCAAAAAACCTCAGCAAAGTGTCATAATGAAATTGCCAAATGGACTGCCTGACAGTAGATCTCTAAAGGCTAGCAATCCAATTATCTTGCCTCTAACAATATGATCAACACACCAATAACAGATCCTATTCTCCTTAATGTTACCTAGAAAACAAAAAGGAGATTTGTAGAGATGAAGGCTTCATTTGAGGTAGAGAAGAAGAGAGAAAGTGAGTCTCAACACATGAGGCAACATTTGAGATTTGGAGGGAAAATGTGAGAGAATCTAATTCTTCATGCAGTGCATCATTGGCTACCCCTCTCTCCCTCTATATCTATATATAGAATAAGGATGGTGTGATGTCACCTTGGCACCAAACCATCCTCAAGGTGGGACTGCCAGCTTGCCTTGCAAGTTGACAAGTTGAAATTCAAATGTTAATTTGAAGTTTGTCTGCACTTCAATTTCATTTGAAATCTCATTTCAAATTAATTAAAATGCCAAATCAAATGAACCTTTCATTTGATTTTTCCCTCCAAAATAGATCCCTCTCATTAATTAAATTAAACAGATCTCGAAACCCCAAACATACATATTGATATTGAATGAACCCTAAAATAAAAACCATCCCTATTGAACCCCTAAAATACCTCATCTTAGAAATGCAAATAATTGGGAATAAGAATAAGAAAATTGAATAAATTCTCATAGGAATTAGTACCTTGAAAGAACTTATTCCATTTCTTAATGCAACAAGCAACATTGTGGCTTTTCTTGAGAGAAGAACACATAAAATAAGTAAAAATTTATCCAAAATCTTCCATAGAAGTTTTTAAGACAGTATTTGAACTCTTCTTGCAAGCCCTTGTTAAAATAAGCTATAAACTAAGCCTATGGATAATAATCCAAGCCAAAATCCAATTAGAAATAAGAGTTTGGCTTGGTCACAACTTCTTTTTTTCTTCCACACCTTTGGGACTTATTTTGGCCTTCTTAGGCCTTTCAAGCTTTATAAACTAAGCATAAGGTGGTAGGTTGTTCAATTTCATTCTTCCGGCTTATTGACATGTTCTTCTCTTTCTTAGGTCATTGTTTATGCATCTCTTAAACAAATGATTCAGCCAAATTTGGGCAGTTAATCTGTTTCTCTTTTCAATCATTGCACATGCCTTCATATGTATAGTTTTAACCTTTCTAGCCTTGCTTTCACCATCTCAATTAGCAATATCACTCAAAGGCAAAGGAGTAAAATCCAAAATAGTCAAAGCATTAAAATTGTATACAATTCCAAAAGATGAAAAACATGTAGAAGCATGTATTGACCTATATTATAAGCAAATTCAATGAACAATCCTCTCAAGTTTTCAAATTCTTTCCCATAGTAGCACATAACTAGGTACCCGAAATTCTATTTATCACTTCAATTTGTCCATTAGTTTGTGGATGACAGGTAGTAGAATACAAAAGTTTAGTACCTAACTTACTCCACAAAACCTTCCAAAAATGATTTAAGAACTTAACATCCCTATTAGAAATAATGCATCTAGGGGCACCATGCAATCTAACAATTTCTCTAAAGAAAGAAGTATGCAATGAAACATTTTTCTTGCATTAAAACAGCACCAATCCCAATCCCAACACTCAATCTCAAAAGTCCTATTAAAATTAGTCAAAACAGGAATAGGAGCATAACACAATTTATCTTTCAATGTATTGAATGCATGTTCCAGTTTCCTTCCCCATCTAAACACAACTTCTTTCTTAATAATCTCAATTAATGGAGTAGGTATAGTAGAAAAATCACACACAAACCTCCTATAAAAACTAGCTAATCTAAGAAAACTCCTAACTTCACTAACAGTCTTAGGAGTTAGCCATTCTTTAATAGCCTTTGCCTTCTCCTCATCCACCTCAAAAAGCATGTGTACTAACAACAAATCCAAGAAATACAAGTCCATCAATGTAAAAAGTATGTTTATTGAGGTTTGCATAATACTTCTCCTTCCTGAGAACAGTCAAAGTAGCCCTAACAACTATCAATAGTTGTCCCTCCTAGTTTCAAATCAATAGTCACCCCCTCTATTCTTAGCCAAACAACTATCATCAAACTCATCCTCAAACAACTCTTGATTGAACCCATATGGAGGCTTATTTTGTCTACCACACCAAAAAATATTCTGTGCCTTCTCTTTTCTCCACTCATCCATCTCATCAAGCCTATTGTTCAGCTTCTAAAATTGACTACTAAATGCCTTGTACATCACCTTAATATTTGGTGACATGTTCGCTTCCTCATTAGAGGGTTATTTACCCTCTTTCCTTGGAAGAATAGTACTCATTTGAAGAAAAACACC
>JACGDI010000571.1:414277-455440 GCA_014898725.1 Jacaranda copaia | reverse complement strand
ATTTTTCTTTGTCTTGTGATTTAATTTTGCAAACAACGAAATTTGTGTGAACACAATGATGGACATTTCTTTTCTGGTGGTCCACACTAAATGAAACATTGTCCAAAAAAACATTTATTGAATACTTTGGCATACCTTACAAAAGTGGGAAGGATGCCTAACCAAGTTGAGACTCAAACTTCTATTGCTGAGGAATAGGAACTAGATGAGGTGAGGATAATATTGAGGCTATTTCACAGTGGTGCAATATAATTTCTCATGTGGCAGCTAAGAGAATTATGCCACTAAAGGTGAGTAGAGTTGTACCAACCTTAACAGAGAGCTAGATATAGGAGAAATCACAACCCCAAAACTATAGAAAGAGAGGGCTGATGTTCGTGGATGTGAAGATCAATGGTAAGCTAGTTTGTGCTATGATTGACATCGGTGCCACCCATAACGACCTAGCAAGTGCGGAAGTAGAGAGACTCAAGCTTGCATTGGAGAAAGGAGTTGAACAAGTGAAAGCTATCAACTCAACTGCTCTGCTAATTATAGGAATGGACAAATCTGTGGTTATCAAGATAGGACCATTCGAAGGGAGGGCTAATCTTTTAGTAGTCATGATAGATGATTTCAAGCTTATTCTTAGGCTTGAATTTTTGTGGGATACATATATGGTGGTCACACCATATGTAGATTCATTGATGATAATAGGAAATAAGTTGTACATCATTTTCATATTAATTGAGAAGTTGGGTGACAAAAATCTCTCAGTCATTTAGTTTGAGAAGGGTTGTAGGTGAAACAAGCCATTATTCTTATGCACTCTTTGTTTCGAGGAGGTGAAGAAGGCATCAGGGCCAATCCCTAGTGTGGTTGAAGAACTCTTACAGGAGTTCAAGGATGTTATGCCGAATGAATTGCCTCGAAAGATATCACTAAAGAGTGCAGTAGATCATGAGATGGAGTTGGTGCTGAGTACCAAACCTTCAACCTAGGCGCCATATCTGATGTCGCAACCTGAGCTTGAAGAGCTTAGGAAGCAGCTGAAGGAGATGCAAGAGTGTGGGATCATCAAGCTCACTAAGTGGGACCTTAGCTGAACATATAAAGCATATGTGAAAGGTTCTCACTCGATTTTGTGAGCATGAACTATATGCCAAGTTGTCAAAATGCTCATTTGCTCAGGAGAAAATTCATTTCTTGGGTCACATTGTGGAATAAGAGAGAATTTGTATGGACCCAAAGAAGGTGTAGGCTATTCAAATGTGGTAACCTCCCAAGAATATTCATGAGATGTGATAATTTCTTAGGTTGGCAAATTATTATCAGAGATTTATGAAAAAGCACTCTGAGATGGCATGACCCCTCACTGACCTCATTAAAAAGACAGATTCTTGGAATTGGACATCCCAATGCCAAGTAGCATTTGAGGGATTGAAGAGAGCTCTGGTATCAGGCCTTGCATAGGCCCTTCTGGACTTAACGAAGATGGTTGAAGTGGAGATTGATGCTTTAGACTTTGCTCTTATAGGAGTTTTAATTCGGGATGGACATCTTATTGCTTTTGAGAGCCACAAGTTAAAGAAAGCAGAGATGTGCTACTCGGCACACGAAAAGAAATTGCTAGCCATAGTTTATTGCCTCAGACTATGGTGGTACTACTTGTTGGGCTCTTCTTTTGTGATTAGAATGTATAATACTATAGTTAGTCATTTTATGAACCAGTTTAAACTGACTAGTATGTAGATACTATGGTAATAGTTGTTGGCAAAATTTAACTTTTCCTTAAAGTATCGTGCCGGTGCGAGTAATCATATGTGGGTAGTGGCCATTTTATCCTCAAGTAGAGTTACCACTTCTATAAAAGATTGAATGTGGGAGTTCTTACTAAAAGATCCTGTAGAGCAGTATTTGTTTGATCTCATTGAGAAGGGAAAAACTTGATAGTTTTGAATGGATGGAGAACTTTTGATGACTAAAGAAAATTACATATATATTCCTAAAGATGGGGACTTGAGGAAATCATTAATTTCAGAGTGCCACGATACTCTTTGGGCAGGACATCGAGGAGTAGAATGTACCCATGCCTTAGTGGACAAATCATATTATTGGCCATAGATGCAAGATGATATTGAGGTATATGTTCGTACTTGTCTTATGTGCTAGTAAGATAAACTGGACCATTAGAGGAAACCAGGCTTGTTGCAGCTACTTCTTATTCCCCAATAACCTTGGGAAAGCATATCTATGGATTATATCATTGGGTTGCCTAAGGTGGGAGATTTGGGGACCATCATTGTCTTGGTAAACTAGTTCTCTAAGTATGCAACTTTCATTGCAGCCCTTAAACACATTACAGTAGAAAGGATGACTTATCTCTTCTTCAAGCATATTGTTAAGCATTTAGGACTACCCAAAAGATATTATTAATGATTGGGACTCTCAATTTACTGGCATTTTTTGGACTGTGCTCTTGAAACTTCTCGAATCCAAATTGAACATGAGCTTAAGCTATCATCCACAATCTGACGGCCAAACTAAGCACTTCAATTCCATGTTGAAGGAATATATTCGACACTTTGTGAACGACTCTCAAAAGGATTGGGTGAAGCTTTTGCATGTTGCTTAGCTATGCTTCAATGCCTAGAAGTGCTCTACCACTAATAAGAGTGCTTTTAAGATTATGACTGGGCAGCAACTGCTACTCCTACATACTCTGGACTCCCTATAGGGTATACGATCTTCTCTCACATGGAGTTTCTCATAGGAATCGAAACAGAATGTTGATCTAGCCTGAAGCTACCTTGAGAAAGCTTAGAAGTGGATGAAGAAACATGCAGACCAAAATCGCTATTTTAGTAAGTTTTAAGTGGGAGATATGGTATTGGTAAAGGTCCCTGATTTGAGACAGTCAAAATTAGCGAGGGGGAGAGACCCTTGCTTAATGTAGAAATATATTAGACCGTTGCCATCATTAAACGCATTGGAAAGGTAGCCTACAAGATAGCATTGCCTGACTAGTGGAAAATCCATAATATCTTGCACGTGAGCTAACTTAAGCCCTATCATGTAGATTAGGAGAATACATCCCACAATAAGCCCAGCCATTCATAGTTGATGCTGACAAAGAAAGAGAAGAGGATGGCGGAAGCTATTCTAAATCACCAACTTATTGGCGTAAGAAGCACAACTCAGATGGAGTATTTAGTGAAATGGAAGAGATGTGGCAATGAGGAGAATAATTGAGAGCGGGTGATGGACCTTAAGGCATTCAAACCTTTATTGGAGGCATATCAAGCCTCTATGTCATTAAGGATGTCAACATCTCATGTGGGGGGAGGATGTCAAGGGTTACCTTATCCATTGGGCCCCTTGAACGTTTACATGGTATCCAGGCCGCCCCGGTAGCCCCACATTGGCCTGCTTTAACAGACTTGCACTCCAAAGAGTTTATCTACTATTTCCTTAGGTGTAGGCCCTTTTCTTTTGTTTTCCTTGTAAATATATAGGCAGCATGCTATCTTTTTTGTTGTAATTTTCAGTTTTTCAATATCTAGTGTTGTCACAACAGAAATCTTTTCTTAGCCTATTATAAGGTGGAATGAGTAGTTGAAGTTGAGATGCACTATACTTTGCTGGAGTCTCCCTCAATGTCTAGTGTTGCTCTAGTAATTGTAAATATTGTAATGCTACTTTTATCAATGAATGCACACTTTCTTTTCATTTGATTGTGCCTCCATAAAGCTTTCTTATTTGTTGACGGTTATCGAGCTTGATTGAGCTTGATGGTTGTTGGGCTCTTGTTGGTTGATGGCAATCGAGGTTTACAGTTGTTGGGATCTTATCTATTGTTGGATACTGAGTTTTGGTGGATGTAGATTATGAATGACCAGCTACTAGCCACACAGTACGTTGTTGTATATACTCCTAAGAAGCACCTTGTGACACAATGGCACACCTGATGAGACATCATGTTGCTTTTCTTGGGAGTGAGCCACTTCCTATGAGAATAGGTTGCTATCTCTAGAGCACTCATGAAAAGGGGTTGAAGCACATGGCCATCCATGGGATGGCTTGAGAATTTGGTTTGGCACTTGTGTATCATGCATATATTGTAATTCTATGTGGTTCAAAGGTCATTGTTCAAAGGTTAAATCCACTTTTATTCTGGTACAAGAATTACACTATATTAAGTGAAAATTTAAAGGTATTGTCACTTTCATGAAGCATAATACTTAACAAGCTCAATTATTTATACTCTAATTTGATTGTTATTTTTATTAAAATAACTAAGGATCATTGGATATTTTTATAAAAATGTGTTGCAAATAGAATATTAGACCTTGATTTAAATAATATATTATTATCATATCACTAGCTTGAAATAAAAGAAAGCTTCCACTGCTCACGAAATGAAGGAGATACAAGCTTCTGATGGGCTCTGCAAAAAATGTTTGGTTTAGCTTTTATCTCACCTAATTATATAGATTTTTGTGGAACTAGAATTTAGCATTGGACCATTATATTTTATAAACAACACAATTATAAACTTATAGGCAACACAATTATTAACCTTATTGTTTCAATATCTTGAGAAGTCTACCGTTTTACTTGTGTTGCTGCAGTTTAGGACTTCAGTTTCACGATTAACATCCAACTCCATGTTGAACTCATTCTATTCAAGAATTCCATTTGGAAATGCTCTTGATTATTGCTTGTCATACTGAGTGCCGAAAAGGTGAATATAAAATTGAAAAGGCAACAGCGACATAAAGAGAGTGTAAAGAAACAACATAAAATGAGCATGAAAGAGTGAGGAGCGTCATTCCAAAAATATGGACGCATGCAAAAATCTTAGTGGGAGTGGACCAAACCCAAAGCTCCCACCATCATTTTATAATGTGTTTGCAATTGTCATAGTTAACTGGGCGTTGATAAAGAAAGAAGGACCACATGCGCGTGAAAAGTCTTATGTCCTTTTGCTTCTTAATTAGTTGAAAGGATGAGAGACCCAATCTACGGTCTGCATCACCTCATATTCTGATTCTGCAAATTATTGTCACACACAATTTACCACTTCAATCATCCAAAAAGTATATATCCACTTAGCTTCATATAAAGGACAACATTTATTAGAATTAAAAAAAAAGAAAAAAAAGTCATTTATTGAACATCATTGTCATACTACAATAGAGATAGTCATTGGAAGTAGTAGTATGATATAATTATTTGAAATAAGACTGTATTTTTTTTAATTTTAGGAAATATGATCAAATTTTGAGATAATTTTGAAAAATGAAAACTTTTGTATATAGAGTGAATTTAATGTATATTTTCCTGTAATTATTAAGTTAGAATAAGAACTAATGCAAATAAATATATGGAACCAATATTTAGTTCCGCCAAATGCTCCTATTTCTCACCAACAATCATGTGAGTATGCAGTTATATTTCGGATGCATCGTCATAGAATAGATTGACCCGATTCTCTTTCTTTCTCCATACACTCATTTTTCCTGTACGCTCATTTTATACATGCAGATATAAATATATATCAGCTCACGTATATAACAGTGCATATTTGTATATTCATTTGACTATTTACAAATGCATGTAATAACTTTTATATTTCCTAAGTTTTGTACTCTTTAAAATTTAAAGAAAAAATATAATCGATTGATTATTAATAAATGTATTTAATGACTTTTCAAACTCAAAATTCATTTAGCCGAGCAAGTAAGAAAGCATTTAGTAAATGGATTACTACAAGATTTGTGTGGGTGATGATGTTATTGATCAATTTATGAATGCACTTGACTGTTTTTCAAACTTAAAATTCATTTAATTAGTCGAATAAATAACGAAACATTTTACAAAAATTGATTATTTGAGATTAAATTATTTGGACAGAATAGGTATAACTAATTAGGAAAATAACTATAGTTTGTCCATGAACAAAGTTGATGTAAATTATTTGGACAGAATACGTATATCAAGGATAGTTTAGGAGAAAAAATACAGGTCGCCATAGAATAAAACCAAATATTTGGCTTGATTTTTTAACTTTGCTTTCTAATTTCATCTGTTGTTTACACCTCCCATTTATCGTGTCAATTTCTAATATAGTAAAAATTGACTATAAGGATAATTTGATAAATTAACTAAAAATGATACTAGATTTAAAATTAATTAACTAAGTAAAAAGATTTGAGGGACCAAAAGGCAAGTTAAGCCCATAAAGAAGAGCAAAAAAACCTTAATGGGTCTAAGCATTTCAAGACTAAAAACTATAAATGCTAAATCCTAAAGAGAACTTGAGCATAAGAAACCATTTACAAAAATTCCCAAAGTTCAAGAACTTTTGAGAAGAAAAGATCTCTCTCAACTCATTACATAGAAAACGAACTGACACGATACTATTTTTTAGAAAGGATCTTGCTTCATTTTGAAGTAGCATCATTTTGACACCGTCTATAGAAACACAAAGGAAGAAGAAGGAACATCAAAATTACAAACGAAGTCAAGAGCTCGCAACCTAACAATCAAGTGACCTCAGCATTAGAGAATGTGGAGAGTCACCAAAGGAAAGTACTACCTAGTTTAGTGCTAAGTTTTATTTTCAACATAAAACCTATTCCTAGAGAGGTGCCCATAGTAGGCTCCTTCCCATTGAGAATCTATTCTACTTATTATGTGGGAGACATTGAAGACTTTGCTGGAGAATTCTACTACCCTAGCTGCAGCAAAAGTAGTTTCCTGATATGCTGAGAAGCACTAGCCTTGCGAATTGTAGTAATCCTCTTATAGGATTCAGGGACTGTATCCTCTTAGAGAGATTCAAGCAAAAAGCTAACTTGGGATGCAACGTCACTCCTATTTCACTATCTTACTAAGAAGACACATACTCTTTGCTCCAGACAAATCCAACTCGGCATGTACCTACTTATATGGGAATTCAGATAAATTTCTTGGTGCCACAACCTTTCGAAAGAGTAAAGAATTAGTAGTGCCCCCATTAGCTATTACTCTCCCAAGGTATAGTTTGTTTTTGTCAATGATCCTCATAGAAGCACTTCCCATAGGACAAAGATAGCCTAAGCACCGGAGTATGATAGTTCCATAAACCCCTATAAGCACCTAGACAGATTCCTAGTAAGGGTAGAGTTGTATGGTCTAAAGAAAGCTGCATACTGCAAGATCTTTCCACCACTCTCACTAAGTGCCTCTTGACATGATTTAGTTAAATGCTGACAAGATCTATTACTAGATGGAAAGTGATGGAAAAACTTTTTCTTTAGAATTTCTCCATAAACTACAAGTACCCTAAAATGGAAGTGTATTTATTCATTATCAAGAAGCATGGTGGAGAATACTTGAGGACCTACCTCAATCGCTTCAATTAAATTGTCCATGAAATCCTTTATGTCAACTAGAAGCTTCTTCATAGTTATTCAAAAACTTAAAGCACCTCAAAATTTAGAAATCAATTGCTGAGAAACCACCTGCTACATTGGAGAAGCTTTTCTTGCATATAGAGAAGTATATTTTCATAGAAGAAGCTTCATTTTAAGAAGCTCCAAAGTCAAAGACCCATGGCAAAGAGAGTAACATCAATAAGAAGTAAGAGGACCAAAGACATAGCCTTCTTCATGCACTTGCCACATACACAGCCTTTACTATTTCTTAGATAGAAATCTTAGTGATAGCATTGCAAAGCAGTCTTATTCAGCTACCATCACAAGAAACTCTAGAGACCCTGAGATGCCAAGACCAAATATATGGTGTTGCTTTTACCGTGCGAACAGGCTCACCATAGATAAATGTCAACATATTAAAGATGAGATTGAAAAGTTAATTCAAAGAGGATACTTCATTGAATAAGTAGTTTAAAAACTATCTAGCTCAAAGAAAGGGTCGTCGCAAAAATAAGCGGAGTTATAGGCGGAGGTTAGATGACTGCTTATATCCTAAGGAACACCAACACTAATGTGACCCTCACAATCTTTCCACAACAATAGTCATTTTAGCGATATCTAGAGCACTAGCTAGAGGAGACTCCACTAATGTGAGAAAAGCACTAGCATGAGCAACAAGGCAAGTACAAGCTTACATAGTTGTTCTCTTCCTAAGAATAGTGAAAGGGCACCCACTTGCACCTTGCATCACCTTTGGGAAAGAGGACATAGAGCTTAGAAGATGAGGTTACAATGAAGCCCTAGTGATCTTGACGTCCCCCGCCAACTTTTAAGTTAAGAAGATAATAATGGACATTAGCGCTTTAGCAGGCATTGTTGGAATCTTTCCCTAAAGCCAATTCAATTGGCAAGTATTACTACTCCTATGAGATAATCTTGATTGAATGATATTCTATAAAAAAAATGGCCATTTCCATTTTTTGCATTTATGTTTTTCTTCACATGCATTTGGTTGAAACCTTTAAATCATATAAGTCTACATGACTTGATCCTACATATGATGGTGATCATGAAATAAGTCTCTATGATTATGATTTTAAATATTCCAAGTCATATAATCTTAAGAGATGCTTGCATCTAAATTTTGAATAAACTTGCACTAATAAGCATACTCTATAGAGTTGGATATTATCCCATTTCATGGGCAATCTATGTAAGACATGGATGCATATTAGTGGACATTTGTTAGAGAATAATTTCATTGAAGACTTACTTAATGAATCCACGAGATAGTTAGACTTGTATGTCGGTAGTGGAAAATTCTCTAACTTACAATAGTGCATATAATTATTCTTTGATTTGAGGTTCCACAGTAACCTTATTTTTAGGTCTTTGTGCTTTAATTTTGCTCCAACCACATAGCAGGTCGTAGGGGGCTTAGGTTGGGCACAAGCTACCTAACTAAGAATGGAGATTGGTGAGTTCCAAGATGGGATCTATTTAATCTGTTTGTGAAAAATTGATTGATCTTTTATGTATTATATGATGATTGATTCAAAGAAACCCTTGCACAAGGTGATATGACAATTTGAAAAAGGAGTTTTTCAAAGTTAAGGCCATAATTAGGAATCAAACATAAAAAAATGGATGCATATTGAGGATATTAGGGAACCACCTTAGGCCTCTTTCAGGATATAGGAAATGGAATGAGTGTATTTACATGGCAATTGTAAGCAGAAAATGTTCACCCCAAATTAATTCATCCAATTGGTTGGTCTCTATAGGCTTGTTCTAGACATTGACTATGGAGATTGGATACACTTCAATTAATAAAAATTAATTGAGAAAGTGATTAGTCTAAAGGAGTTTAGGCTAATCAAAATATTTGATATTCACTAACTCACAAAGAGTTGTGTACCTATATCTAATTAATTGGTGAACCTAAAAAGTCACATGCCAAAGCTTGGAGTACTCTAATTGGAATTGAAGAAATTATCTAAGGAGTTTGATAATTTAATTAGCCAAATTTAGAAGAGACCAAGTTGACTAATTAAGAGTTGATCACAAGAGCTTAATTCATTTCAATTGTTAAATTAATCAAATAATTTAAGAAGTTAAATTATACCAATTAAATTAAGGTGTTAATTTAATTAGAGTCACGTGACAATTTTATTAGTCTAGTCAACTTAAATACTTAAGTCGATTTAATTAAATTAATAAATTAATTTAACTGATTGGAGAAGGGAAATCAAAATAGAATAGCCCATTTGAATATTAGGGGACATTTTAATTTCTTAATTAAAATTAAATTTTAATTTGTAGAAATTAGAATTACACTTGGTATGCAAGTTGGCATGCAAATGGGTAAGGTGTGTGGAGCATGTGAGGGGTTGTTCTAGATGCACACACTACACTCTATAAATACTCCTAGATCAAACTATATGGCCACATACTTTGCATCCATTTTTCCTCCTAAAATTTAACTCATGTCTTGAGAAAAATAACTTCTCTCCTGGATTTTCTCCAACTCTCACTCTCTTCCAAATTTCCTCCTCCCTTGTCTATCACATTTCTCCTTCATCCTCATCCTACTTCTAGCATTAGAGTGAGGATTTAGAATGTGATAGATGCATGGATACCTTTGGAGGCACTACATTTGGAGTGCTAGATTGTTGGTGAACAATGCTCTTGGAGAAATGTTCTTTCGCCTCAAAAACAGGCAGCTTAGAGGTTATTTGGAGATCTGATTTTTCTAATGTAGATCCACATTTTGGATCTCTTTTGGAAAATTTTGAGGGCTCAAGTTATTGTTCTTGGTAGCCTAAGAAGTGTGAAGAAAAATCAAAGTGAAAGGAGTGGTAGATCTTCACTAAAGAGGCTTCTATTGAAAGATCTCCAAGTTGATTTGTTGAAAATCAATCGAGGTACTTTTTCTTGAACTTTAATCCTTAATTATGGCATAATCTAGATCCTTCGGTGTGGTGATACAAGTTACTTTTAAAGTTTTAGTTTTCTATGGTGAATTGATCCTTTGTCTCACCACAACCTTTAGACATAATATTCTATGATGCATTCCTCCATCTTAGAGTGGATAATATCAGTGGATAATAAGCAGATACAAAATATCAACACCCGTAGTAGGATTCACGAGTGACACATAGAGGTACTTAGGAAGATATTGCTACCTCTCTTCCTAGGTACTCATAGCAAAAAGAGCAACAAAGACCCTAAGATTCTTGGTTGTGAAGACTTCATTTGTATACAATGCAGTTTTGGGAAGATGACCTCGAATCTACTCGAAGCTGCAATCTCTACATACTACTTGAAGATATACACTAAATGGAATTAGAAAAGTGATGGATAATTTGAGAGCAGCCAAAGAATGTTGCACTAACATTTTTTAGGAGTATAAGGTCTCATATTTCCCAATAGATCATCAAAATACTCATAAAGATAGCAAGAAGTAGACAAAGGCAAAGGTGTGTTGCATGATGTCAAGTTTGTGAAAGCATGCACACCACAAGACACTTTTGGTGACTAAAATGCATTACTGGTGATACCTTCGTTGATAAGCTTTTAAATTTTGGTTATAATTGCTTTAACTTTTATTATTAATCTTGTTTAGATTCAAATAAAACCTATCTATTTGGGGATGACACATTCTCTTGTAGTTCTAAATAAATCCATAACTCTTTCTATTGTTCACATTATGAAGTTCTTTCTCATAACCTTGAACCTTGCAAATCGTCTAAGATATTTTAGAAAGCTTTTTAGCATAACCTATTGTAAGGCTTCTCCAAAAGTGTGAGGAGTATATGGAAAACACTAGGCGTAATCTTATTATACAAGCCTCATTGAGGTGTTTAGTCACCGATGTAATCCTACTATAAGCCTCTATGGAGGTGCGTGGTAGTCACTCTAAAAAAGCTACTATCAACTCCTCTAGGGAGTACATGGAAACTTCTAAAAAAGCCTATATTGGCTCCCCTCAAGAGTACATGGAAACTTATAGAAAAGCCTACTATCAGCTCTCATCATAGTACACAATAATCACTAAAAGATCCTACTATCGGATCCCTCAAGAATGCATGACAACCTCTAAAAACCATCTACTATAAGCTCTTCGTAGGAGTACATGGCAACTTTTCCAAAGGAACTCACTAAGAAGCACCTTTGAAAAATAATAATGCAACTAGCAAAAGAAACCCACTTTGAGTCCTTGTGAGGAGAAGGGTGGCAACATCTTGATACTTAGAGAAGCAAAGGAAATCACTAAGTCTAGCAACTTGACAAGTCATTGCACATTTATTATGAAGTCTCTTAGAAAACCCATAAACACACCATTCTTATCGTGATACTTGAGCTCTATATTAGTGTCTATGAAACTCAAGCATGAAATTAGTTTTCCTCACTTAAAGAAATTTTTCTTGCAAAAGGTGAAGTATTTGCCTTCCTAGAATTTTCCTACTATATATTACAGTCACGACTACAACAATCACTTAAAACAATCACTACAACAATCGCTAAAACGATCATGCGACTCCACCAAGCAAATTTTCTAAGTCCCTTAGCAATCAACAAAGGCACCACGCCATCAATAAGCTTAGAACAATCTTACACACAAAAATAAATAAATAAATAAAGAGAATCCCCACAATGGACGCCTTACATGAGCACTTGAGATGGGTGCCCTCTGTAGGTATATAAGTTTTGCTATCTCCTTGGATACCTAAGGATGGTTGTGTCGCCTTACATGAGCACTTGAGATGGGTGCCCTCTATAGGTATATGAGTCTTGCTATCTCCTTGGATACCTAAGGATGGTTGTATCTTTTATCTTACTACTCAAATCTCTATTACAATTACAAAGACTCTTTCAATTAGCTAAGTACTCATATATATGCAAAATAAGTAAAAGCAAAGAGACTTTCTTGAAACCAAACAAAAAAGACAAAAAACATGTTTGATCAATACTTAGCCTCCGTAAGTAAGCAATAATGTAAAGGAAAAACATATCAAAGCACCACTCAAGCTAACTAGAAAATGTTTTGTAGTGACAAAGTCCTAAACATAAATTCTATTTGCTACCAATATCCTAAGTACAACATATTCATTCTTGTAGAGCTGCTTCCATTGGCTCATCAACCATAGTCTCTATCCCCAACTTTAGGACCTTTCTCAGGCTTTCCCGTAGTAAGATTGATTAGGATAGTAAGGTCTAACATTAACAAGTCTTCTACAAGTACTGTCTGGTCTAGCTTAAAATATGACGACAAGTACGGATACTCATAAATCTCCATTGCTATTGATTTAACTAATCGAAAGAACTCATTAGAATCCTTAAACTCATTCTTTGCATCTTTGTGAGCAACATTTATAAGGGTCTTTCTACCTGAAGAGTCTATGAACTTCTCTCTTTTCTTTATCTCTTCTGTATACCTTGCCTTAAAGTGCTCGTTCTCCTTTAGAGCTTGGTTAGATCCCCTTTTTTCTGACTCTGTTGCTTAACTGCTTCAACAACCTTTTCCTTAAAGCTTTTTACCATAACAAAGTCTCCAATAGCTATCTTAATAATTTAAGAAGAGGAGAATAACTCCAATTTTCCTTTATCATGCTTATTCACAATGCCCTACATACAATCAACACTAAAAGCAACCTCATCTACGACCCAGGGAATCTATCTAGCCCTTTATTATAAGCCATAGCAAAAATGTCCCTTGCCCTCACTAGTGCAAGAAGGATAAATAGCTTGAGGAGAAGTGATGGATCTTTACAAGACCAGGAGAAGAAATCTCAAAATTATCATCCACAATAGGTGCACAAGATATCAGTACTGGTGGAGCATGTATTTTGCTTGGCCATCAACTTAGGGTGTTTTGACAGTGCCCCTTTAAGGGTGTCTCCATATGATGTTGCTCCATGACACAACTCCAGTCCGTTCCTCCTTTTGCTCTTTAAGCATGGATCTGGGTGAAATAGTATTCCCTTTCTACCATGAAAGGAAAGAAAAATAAAGTCAAAATGCAAATGATATATGAAAATATAAAGAAGCAAGATATGTACACAAACAAAAGCTATAAATTGAAAAGAAAAAAATGCTAAGTACTAATAGGAAATATGCAAGTGATGTTGAAATAGAAATTAAACAATCCCATTTCAACAAAACTCATGCAAAGATTAAGTTGAACTTGACTAGAATGAATCAAAGAATAGAACTACTTCACTCATGAGAAATGTCCTAACCTTTGTCTCGAACGAAAAAATACATATCCTTCTAAAGACACATTGATGAAGGCAACCTATACAGAAAGTTATTATTTGGCTTAGGAAAAGAACAAAATAATAGTTGACTTAGCACTCTTGGCATCCCAAACAAAGCATGATAGCTATCCAAAGATACTAACAACCTAACTCAGTTAAATGCTATCAAAACCCCACAAATGATGCGAAAAAGTTAGGCACAAATTGACTTAAACACGTAGCATAACTTCATATTATATCCAACAAAAGAGGGATTAGAAAAACTAAACACAAGTAAAATAACCACTAAAGACAATAAAATACCCTCTAAGAGGTGATACCATGTGGTCTTGATATGAAGAGAGAATTAACTTAAACTCATAAAAAACTCATATCATATGCCTTAAGATATCAAATTCCTTCAGTCTAAGTAAATAGTTGATCTCCATCGCCTTAGCAAAGCTACTATCTATAGTGAAATGCCCTTAGATTCCTCTTCAAAAGAATCCCCATCTTCAAAATGAAAACTAGATGACGAAGATAACTTACTAGTTCTACCCCTATCATGAGACTTTTGTGACAATTCAAAATTTTCTAAGGCTTACATTGACAGTACAACTAATAGAGGACCGACAAGAGTTATGACACCATGAAGTGAACAACTTCCCTAAATGTGACCTAATCCCATTACCTAACAAGTGCCCATCCCTACCCTGCCATGAGTACCCAAGAGCAACCTCTACAAGCACTCAACATCAGTGCCCAAGGGACACTAGCCTCAAGTGTAGTATAGGCACCATAGCAATCATCCACAAGGGCTCATCCTTGGGTGCCCCTTGGGCACTTGAGGCTGGCACTCCATGGGTGCGTGCAAATGAGTCTAGGCATCCCCTGTCATAGTCACCAGCAATCAACCAGCCAGTGATAAGACTTTACCACAACTCCTTTTTTGGTGTTCTTATTTGATCACATGTAGACTCTTTTCTCGAGCCTGACTCAAAACTACACTTGCTTTCAAATATATTTTAGCCTAATAAAGACCCCAAAATTGTTGCTAACTTAGAAAAGTTGTGAAAAAATTCGTGAAGAATAGATAAAATAGAGAGTCCAGGGAATAGGAAAAATATTAACTTAAGGACTCATCTCAACACTCTTATTGGAACCTTCTTTTCTTTTTCTCTTTCTCTTTATTTACGATAGAATATTCCATATTTTTGCTAACTCCTTAGACACCAATGAGACCACTAGTATGAAGCATTTCTTAGAAATCTCAAATACTTTGAGATCTACTCAGCCTCTACCTAGACAGAGTTTGAAAATTTGTGAACACCTCATAGAAAAATAATTATACATCAAAAAATAAAGATAAAATTAACAAATTAAACTTATAACGTATTTTCAATATGAAATTAAAATTTTTCTATTGATTGATAAGTTGACTAAAAGTAATATTAAACTTAAAACTAATTAAGAAAGAAGGCTAGAGAACCTGAAGGACAAGTAAAGCTCATAAAGAAGGGCAATAAAATCCGAATGGGTCTAAGCCCATCTAGACTAAAAACTATACGTATTGAATCCTAAAAAGAACTTGCACATAATAGGCCATTCTCAAAAATTCTCAAAGTCAAAGAAATTTTGAGAAAAGAAGATCTCTCTGCACACATTTAGAAAAAAAAAAAAAGAACTGACAAACTGCTATTTTTTGAAAAGGACCTTGCTCTACTTTAAGTAGCATCAATTTCTTAGTCATATTTCTTATTTTTGCATATCCTATTATTAAATTTCATCAATAAATATTAGTAAACTTGCTTCTCTCCTATCTTTGTAAAAAGTTTGTATTCATTTTTCCTATTCTTTTAGTTTTAGATGATAATTTTTTTGTATTTTTTACTTTCATATTATGAATTAATCTTGAATTTGATCTGCTATGGTTTTTAAGAAGTTATTTTGAACTTGTACTTTATCATTTTCTCTCAAATTTATTCAATTTTTAAGTCCTCTAGGTTAACATAACCATCATGTTACATCTTTTATCTATTTTTTTTCTACATGGAGTAACACATATTCATGAATTACATTCAAAGACTACTGAATTGGTGAGTCATTTAATTTTATATACTAATTAATTAAGATAGTTTTATAGTTATCTACCAAAAAATTAGAATTCACTTAGAAATAGAATTTTGATATGGCTAATTAGATCTATGAAGGCAAGAAAGTAAAATAGACTAATATGGTCTAATCGGTCAAATAAATTAAATGATTAAAAAGGCAAGAGAACCCGATTGATTAAGACTACCAAGAAGGGCATCATAACTTTAATAGACTGAAACTCATTAAGGAAAAGATTATAAATACTATGCATAAAAGAGAAACCGGGCATGTGAAATTATTCACAAGAAATTGCAAACTTTCGATGACATTCAACACTAATAACTCTTTGTATGCATTCCATAGAAAAAAGAAGATGAAATTCCATTGTTTATCAAAAATGACTCTAGTTCCATTTTTATGCAGTATCATAAAAATTTATGTTGGAACTTTAAACAACAAAGATGGAAAGCTAAGAATATAGATGAGATTTAAAGCTCATAACTCAAACAACAAATGGTCCCAAAGTTGGGGAACATAGAAAGGTACCAACCTAAAGCATAATAACATTTTGTGTCAGAGCTTTCCCCATGCATGCTATGGACAATGAAGGAGATGTTTGGGCAATAGACACCTCCTTCTGAAGATCCCATTTTGCTTGGAATTATTGAAGAACTTGCTAGAGAATGCCACTGCTCAAGCCGTGGCTAGAGCAATCACTTAATATGTTGAGAAATGTCGCCCCTAAGATTAGCAGTAATCTTCTTGCTAAAGTTGGTGGTGCTTCATCCTCCTCAAAGAGAATTGAGCAAAGAGCTAATTTTGAGCATAACACTACTCATCTCCTTTTACAACTGTAGGTGGACAGACATTTATCCTTCCAAGAAAATTCTACTTAGCAAATGTCTATTGCTATCGAAGTTTAGATTTACTTACTGGCACTACAGCCCTTAGAGAAATAGGAAGCCAGCACCATCATTTAGCTATCATAATCCTGAGATACAACTCTTTCTACCTAGCTATCTTGGTAGAGGTGCTTCTCTTTGGGGCAAAAATAGCCAACCTTTTACTATTTAATGGCACTGTAGATCTCTAAAAGCACTCAGTCAACTTCCTAAAGGGAATAGAGCTTTACAACCTGATTGAAGTAGTAGACTACAAGTTATTCCTCACCATACTTACTAAGCATATCCTTGTATGGTTTAATCAAATGCCAGTTGGAACCATCAAGAGCTAGAAGCAATAGGTGTAATACTTTAGCTAGAACTTCTCCATTAACTATAGATACTTGAAAATGGTGACATATTTGTTTACATGAACCAGAAAGATGATAAGTACCCAAGAGACTATGTCAAAAACTACATCCAAGCAATACATGAGATTTCTTACACAACTAGGAGCTTTTTTCCAACATCATCTAGCAAAATTTGAAGCACTTGAAAATTTAAGAATCTATCACTGAAAAACTCCCTCTACTTTAGAAGAGCTTTTTGTGCACGAGAGAGATACTTTAGGATCAAAGAGGTCATGACCCCTTAAGATGCTAGCAAAGGCAAAGGGTGAGAGGACAAAACCAATGTTAATAAGATGTTAGTGCGCACTGGCACAATCCCCCATAAATATCTCTCAATTACATGCCTTTGAATTCCTCAAGGTCAGAGATGCACTTGGTCATTAAATAACGGGGCTTGGTTGAATGATCCCTATAGATTCTAAAGAATTTAAAAAGATAGAAATATCAAAAGTGCTACAACTTTAATCATGACTAAGGGCATACTATTGAGGAATGCCACAATTAAAGAGGTGAGATAGAAAAATTGATCTAGTGTAGCTAACTAAAAAAATACGTGACGCAAAGGCAAACAACCCTAAGAAGTAGTCCAAACTAAAAGAGAAAAGGCACCACTGATGCTCTCCTAACGGGTGGTTAGAGCCAAGAGAGAATTTAGAGTAATTAAAACTCACACTTAGAAGAACATTTGAAGAGAGAGATGTAATTGTCAACAAGTTGAAAAATTTATTAGGGCATCATACATAGTTGAAATTTAGTTCCCCAAATGGCTTTATAATGTAGTTGTAGTGCCTAAGAATGACGAAAAATGGAGGATGCATAATAATTTATTTGGCCTTAATGAAGCATGCCCTATGGACTATTATCCCTTACCTCGCAATAGCTTGCCTGCCAACTTGATAGCAGGTTAAGTATTGCTAAGTGTGATGTATGCTTTTCAAGATTACTATTAATTTTTTTAGGGCACCTGAAGATCGGGACAAGATTGCATTCTTTATCCCAAAAAGGTTTTATAATTTTGTTGTAATATCATTCAGCTTAAAAGATACAGAAGTAATTTACCAAAACTTGGTGAACCATATGTTTAAGAATAAAATCAAAAGATTGATGGATGTTTATACCAACAACATGATCATCAAGAGCGTCAAAGAAAAGGATCACTTGATAGACCATGACAACACTTTCTCTATCTTGAAAAGATAAAGTTCAAAGCTTAATTGATCCAAATGCATGTTTAGCATTCAAAGAGGAAAATTCCTAGGGTATATAGTATATTTGAGGGGCATTGAAAGCAACGCCCCAAAAATTCAAGCTATTTATGATATAAGACCACCTATGTTAGTGAAAGAGGTTCAGTGATTAATAGGTTGAATTGTGGCACTTAATAAGTTTATATCTTAGATGGCAATAAGAATTTCTCTTTTTTCAAGACGTTTCAAGGAGTTAAGCATTTGCAGTAGATAAATAAATGTGATAAGGCCCTTATTGGCCTAAATGATACTCGGTTGAACTACTTTTGTTGGCCAAACTATCCCTAGGAGAGTTGTTATATCTTTATTTGGTTATATCTCCTAAAGCTTTTAGTTTGGTGTTGGTATCAATAAGTGGTACAACTTGTCAACCATTATAATACATGAGCAAAATCTTGGAATACGAAAAAAAATTATTTCAAGATCAAGAAATTTGTCCTCGATTTAATTAGGGCAGCTCGATAATTGAGGCCTTACTTTCAATCTCACAGCATTAGTGTTTCAACCAATCAACTGCTTAAGCAGATACCCTCCAAGCCATATTCATCCATTTGACTCACTAAGTTGGCTTTCAAACTTTGTGAATTCAACGTCTACTAACAACTTTGAACAGCGACTAGAGCCTAAGTTTTGGCTGACTTTTTTGCCAAATGCATCAACATTCCTAAGGAGGTTGCAATGCTAAATACTCTATGGATATTGCACATAAATGGATCTTCTACATCATCGAAAGATGGAGCTTGGATTTCATTATATGCTCATAACAGTACAAAGGCTAGATTCACAATACGTTTGAATTTCCAAATAACCAACAATAAGGCCGAGTTTTTGGAATAGTACCCCATATCCAGTTATATTAGCGTGTAATGCTATTTCACATGTGATATAATCTTGATTGAAA
The DNA here is from genome assembly GCA_014898725.1 of Jacaranda copaia. Taxonomy (NCBI): domain Eukaryota; kingdom Viridiplantae; phylum Streptophyta; class Magnoliopsida; order Lamiales; family Bignoniaceae; genus Jacaranda; species Jacaranda copaia. The sequence continues at coordinate 436,268 of JACGDI010000571.1, read as the reverse complement.
GATATTTTTATTAAATGACCATCTTTACCTTATACTTATTATACTTCACTTGCATATTGTGAAACCCCTAGATTATACAAGACTATGGGACTTGGTCATACATATGATGCTGATCATGAAACAAGTCTCTACGGTCATGATTTTAAATATTTTGAGTTATGAAATCTTAATAGAGAGGGCATCTAAGATTTGGATAGACTTGTACTAGCAATGCATATTCTAAGGGGTTAGGTATTGCTCCATTTCATGAGCAATCTATGTGAGATATATATATATATATATGCATGTTAGAGCATAAGTTTGCTAAAGACTTAGTTAGAAAATCCACTAGATAGCCATAGTGGTAAATTCTCCAACTTACGATAGTGCATTTAATTAGTCCTTAGACCTAAGAATCTATAGTAATCTTGTGTTTAGGTCCTTAAGATTTAACTCTTCTCTGACCATGTATAGGTCATCCAAGGTTAAGATTAGGCATGAGATTCTTAAGCATAGAGGTTTGTGAGTTCCAAGATGGGATTCGTCTCCTCATTGTTGTGAAGAATAAGCGTATCTCTTATCTATTCTGTAATGATCAATTCCAAGAAATTCTTATGCAAAGTAGTATGACAATCTTGAAAAGGAGTTTTCCAAAATTGAGTCATAAAAGGAATCGAATATTTGATATAAAAATATAGTTATCGAGACTATTAGGGAACTGACAAATATTATACCCTAAACCTCTTTTAGGAGATAGAAGATGGAAAAACCACATTTGCATGGCAAGCATAAGCTATAATGGTTCATTAAGATATAATTCATTCATCCAATTAGTGAGGCTCCATGGGCTTGTTGCTAAACATCAACCAAGAAGATTGGGTACTCATCAATTAATAAAGATTAACTGAAAGGATTATTAGTTTAAATGAGTTTAAACTAATGTGAATATTTTAATATTCAAAATATCACAATGCGTTGTGAACCCATGTCCAATAAATGAATGAACAAAAGTTGATAGGAAGCTCTTATTTGATAGAAAGAATTTTCTAAGGAGTTAGAAAATTTATGCCAAGGCATTTTTTAGAAAAGGACGAATGACTATCTTAATTGTTCATCTTAGCTTGATTAATTTAAGTGTTAAATTAATCAAAATATAAAGAGTTAAATTAGATCAATTAAATTAAGGAGTTAATTTAATTGGGGCCTATTACAATTAATTAGTCAAGTTAACTTAAAGAGTTAAGTTAACATTAATTAACTTAAAGAATTAAGTTAGTTAACTTAAGGAGTTATATCAAATTAATTAAGTTAAAGAGTTTATTTAATTTAATTAAAATGAGAATTTGAATTTTGGAGAGAAATCAAATGGAATAGTTCATTTGAATTTGAATTAAAGTTAATTAGCATTTCATTTCATGAGATAAAATGCAAATGTTAATTAAATACAAATGCATGTGAAATGCAAACGTACATGAAAGTTGGCAAGTTGGCCAACTAGCTCGGGAGGTGTGATGCTACTTAGCATCTTCTCAACTCTATAAATAAGCCACTTCGTGGGCCATTGAAGGAGTTAGTTGGCACTCTCATCATTTCTCTTCAAAAGTATGATATTCATGTTGTGAAGTTTCACACTAAATTTTCTCCTCCATAGCCGCTTCCTACCACCTTCTTTATCTCTTGTTCTAGCACAAATTTGGTTGATTTATAGCTTTCCAAAAGTATGTGGACTTTGTCATTAGAGGTCCTACACTTGGAAGACTTAGAATTCCTTGGTGGATCATTGTTTGCACCGATATTTTGGAACATATTTGAGTGCCCAAGGATTTATAATTGGAACAAAATTTTACCAACAAATTATTATGTTGGTGGTGTAGAAACTTGCCAAATTTGCTGATTTTTGGAGCTTGGGAAGGGGACCAACTATTGGTGTCTTCTATTGCATATAGATCATCCATTAAAGTGTTCATTGAAGAGATCTCATTATCTCCTTTGTGTTGACCTACAAAGGTAATTTTTCTGCAACTAAATCCTTGTCTAGAGCATGAAAATGATCCTTGGGATGGAGTACTTTGGTTATATTTTGCTTATTTTGATTTTATATTTTGGATCCCAATCCTATCCTTTCTTTCATGAGTATGAAGCCTGATTATTGGTATGAAGATGGCAGTATAGCAATAGGTTGAATGCCTCATAGCCATAACAAACTCCCAAATTAGTGCAGGTCAATTCGACAGCACCTGCGAAGCTAAGAGGCATCCATGGTAAATTATCTAACAATTATTCGAGACTTACAAGGTCATCTCAAGTCTTTCTCCCTCAGCCAAGTTTACAAGTGGAGAATGAAAGGGTTGACTTCCTACGAAGTCTCACTAGTTCGATCAATGGGACACGACCAAGGTAACTAATGTTCTTGGTAATTAACAATCTGGTGATATAGAAACAAGATCAATCCAATAGTTCTATAGTCCTCACTGTTGACAAGTGACAACTAAGTTATTAGGATGATATTATCAAGTATCTCAAAGATAATAAGTTGCCAAGGGATAGTGTAGTAGGTCGATGAATTTGCTCAGAGTAGACAGATATTCACTTGATAAGAAAGGGCAATTGTTTAAGAAATCCTTCTCAAGCTTACCTTTTTGATGCCTAACCCTAAATAAACATAGACCACACTGCAAGGGATTCACATAGGTCTCGACAAAAACCACCTGAGAGGTCGAGCATTTGCCCGAAGTACTCCACCAAGGTTAGTTTTGGCCAATGCTTGTAAAATATGCTATAGACTTCTACCTTTAATGCAGTTCTTACTAGTTCCTTGCCAACTCTTCGCACTAACTAATGACATCGATGACTTGCAATTAATGGGGCATCAATATTATAGGATCATTCCTTAGGGCAATAGGATACTGCAAATTCCTTATCATGATAGTGGAATACTTTTGACTGAAGCCATCTCTAAAAATACCAATGGCACAATTTAAAACTTCATATAGAAAAGTTTCATTTGCAGGTCTAGGCTACTGAGGTCAATTATTTAAGACAATGGCACTTAGTTCCAAAGCAAGAAAATCATCAAGTGGAGTTGAGAGCTCAGAGTTTAATAGAACTTACCTTGATAGGCCACCTGTAAAATAGTAGGCAAATGAAGGGCACAAACAAAGCTATTGTTATGCATGTTAAGACCTACTTAAAACTATAAGGGGCTCAATAAAAATGGGCGAATGACCTCCTAGGGATACTCTAACTGTACTAAAAATTTCTAAGCATGGCAATAAGGACCTTAATATAGTCTAGTTTATAGATCTGATATTGTTATCCTATTTGAACTTATCAAGTAGATAGTCCAATAGCTCAAGTATGACTAATATTGAAATACAAAAGCTAGGGCATTTGAATTGTGACCTCCTCAAAGAAAAGAGACAATGATCTTACATAAAGATGTAGTATTGCAAAGTAGTAGCAGCATAAGCATATAATAAAAAGGTCAAATCGAGGAGCTTCTAGCTCGGAGATACAGTCTTCAAGAAAGTAGAAGTCTCTTGACACATCAATAAGCTCGACCTCAACTAGGAAGGACTATACAATATTGTAGAGATAGCTAAGAAAAATTTCTATAAACTCGTGATATAGATGGGATTGAGTTACTTAGGTCTTAGAATACTGTCGACCTTAAGAAATTCTACATGCAACCTCAAGACCATGTAAACATGAAAAGCTACTCGTAGTCAACCATGTAGCAAACATCTTATATATGTTCTAGTTGAGACCGACCTCATTGGAATCATTACCTCAATAATAGCATGAGCTTATTGTAAAAGGTTAACCACATTCACATTACTAAAAAAGTGACATATCTTATACGTTTCACAACTTTACTTGGGTTGAGTCCAATCAATGAAAACTTTTTAAATTATCATCAGTTACCACCCAGTTTTGTCCAAAATTAACAAGGTTGATTATAATTTTACCCCACTTTCAAAGTAGTTAAGTATTATAACCAAATTGTTTGGCATGAAGGCCAACTAAAATAACCCCACATGTCAGATAAAAAAGGAAGGTAGAAAGACATGGGCAAAGGACAAGCTGTGTAAACATAAAACATACACATTAGAGGAGTATTATAAGGTGGTCAAAAATTGCAATAATTTAGAAGAAAATTGTACCAGTTGATCATATTCAAATTTTTCAAAAGCACCATCAAGTTAAAAATAATACAACTTCCTAATGAAAGGTCGACGACGCACAACAAAAGTAGCAACCTAAGGTCCAGAGTTTGGGTAGGAGAAAAAGAAGGCTTAACACTAATAGTTAGGCTATTAGGAGTAGATGAAAGTCCAATATTGGCAATTAGGGTAGGGAATAAGACAAAAGGCCCCTTATCATCATCAATGGTTGGGAGTAGCTCCTCAAATTCAAATTAAGAACTAAAAGAGCCATTTCTTATATGATCAGGATCCAAACTTAAACTATCTCTCATGCTCATTCTAGGTCATCTCACCCTTAGGTCCATCATTGGGAAAGGTCTGGAGGTTATCATCCAAGCTTAAGCTTAGCATAGTTTTGTTGAGGTTGACATTGAGCATTTTAAATTAAGTAATAGCCAATCGAACCTAGAATCCTTGTCATTAAACCCTAAGATACACTAGTAATCATTGAAGATCAAGCTCGAAATGAATATATCAAAGATCTCCTTGATTTAAAAAAGTAGGCCTTTAGAAGCTATTCTTTAGCGTAAACTCCATCCTTTATGAGCTTCTTGGAATACCTTTTCTCTTGGGCTTTTACAACCTCATGCTAGAGCTCGAGGACCCTCTTCAAAAGTTTACTATTTTTAAAGGTGGCGACCGTTACCTTCTAGTCATTGTCAGTCTTAAGGGTTGCAATCTCCTATTGTAGATCCTTGATGAGATACATATATAATTCTAGATTTTTAATTTTTCTTGGAGGCTTCAACCATGTTGTCCCTTATCATTTTGAACTGCTTTTTCTATGTATTATAATAGAAAAGGGGTAAACTTATATCATCAATACAAATTCTAGCCAATCCAGTTCATCTACAGAGTTGACAAGCTTAATTAGTTAATAAACATGTACTCAATAGTATATTATTAAATAACAGAGGTTGATCACTTGCCATGTTTGCATGATAGCCTAATTAGTGTTAGACTTTCTCAGTCTAAAAGGTTCAAATCTTTTCTCAATCCATCTGAAAAATGCCATATGCATAAGGGCCCAAGTAGTATAGCCTTCTATGCCTTCATTTGTCAACAAAGCATCATTGCTGATGCTACTCTATTTAAATACAAATCAAGGCTCTTCAAACTAAGCAAGGTACATGTGAATCTTTAGCAAGTTATTAAAAGTTTTCTTGGCAAGCATCAGGTTGAGATGAGAGACCTTTGAGCACCATCGTAGAAATTCTTGGTGTATGTATGAGCCTTTCTTTTATCCTAAGTGGGCAACTCCTTGATAGAGAGAAGAGTCCCAACTCAACCATCTTGAGTAGCCTCTTTAATCACCACCAGCTTTGACCTGGTAAGTGCTTCAATCCTCTACCTAAATTAGGAAGAAGCAATAGTGTTTATTTAAATCGGGCCAAGGGAGTTGTCAATGGTGTGCAAAGAAAAAGTACTTATATTTTGAGGTCTAGGACCTGAAGGTCAAAAACTTACAAGATTAGACCAAGGCTAGCTTCATATCTCTAGCAGATATTAGTAACTATTGACCTACACAATGAGAACCATAAAAAACATATCAAAAAACTAAGGCTAAAAGTAAAACCAAAGCTAATACAACTACCAAGCCGTATGCCAAAGACTATGGTCCACTGAGCTAATAACAGATTATCTAATGCTAACACCCCTTAGGTTACAAGCTGAGAGATGTTGATCATCGACTAGATACTGGGTAAACCTATTATCTTAGAATGGTAACCATTGCTACTCAAGTTGATCTTCTCGATACGCACTTCCTTAATACCCTTAATCTCTCATCCTGGAAGGCCCTCATGAAGAACTGCCTATCCTTCTGAGCTTTTCCATAGTAGGATGAGTTCAGATTTAGAAATTTTTAACCTAAATAGGCCATGATTTAACAAAAATCAGCATTTAGTGAAGTGGTCGATCTATTCGAGGAAGAAATAAGAAATAGTGAAGTAAAATTGGTAAGCATAGGCTCTTGATGAAGTAACCTCATAAGAACCACAAAGGCATTGATTATTGAAAAAGAGTGTGGGACTAGCTCAGTGGGGCACGCTCTAATCATATTACAAATGTCCCCAACCTTGGGGACGGCTGGGAATTAGAGCTTAAAGTGAACAACTAGGTAGTTCTTAAAGGCTTCATGCATTCTTTGGTGACGAATGAGTTTGAACTTAGGAGAGATATGGAAGTATTTATGGGTGTACTCGATCTTGAAAGGTTCAATGGTGGATCAAGTATTAGTGTGGTGAATTTTAGCTTTTCATTAAGTTCCCTTCTTGTGTTGATTGGCACCCTGATCTGTAGGGTTGGTCCCATGACTAAACTAATTGACTCCACTATAGCACTCAACAAATTGATAGCTAGTGCCAGAGGATCGACATAACACATGGCATTTGTCCCTTGCTTAAGCTCACCTACCTCACTAGATAAAGCCTCAACCAATTCAGTCAAGTTAGCTTTATCTTTCTCAATATCAACCACAACATCATTTATTTGAGTTGGATCGAGACTCTCGGTGTTATTTAACTCGCTAGATGGGCTCAAGGTGTCCTTGAACTCAACCTCACACTTCTTACTAATCCTATCAATCTCTTTATGGTTTTTGAAAATTATTTTATAAAGTGGAAAATAAAAGAAAAAAAGGAAGAAAATGAAAAGTGAAGATAACCGAAGAGAAGAGAACTAACTATGGAACATGGGCTCTAAGAAAAGTATGCTTCAACCTCAAGCTAACTTTCAACTTAAGGTAGCAAGAAAAGAGTAAATTTTGGAAACACAGAGAAGCAAACAACCACCCCAAAATAAGTACCTCATGGAATGTAAAGCATCATGGGCAATCTGTTTGGTGCTTACTAATTAGCCGATTACTGATCATCTAGACTACAGGGTATCCTTTTAGCACGTTGGATCCAAAAAATAATTACATTGGAGGTTATACTTTTTAGGAGCTTGATCCGACCCCTCCATACTTGTTCATCCCCCAAGAAATAGGATAATTATGATTAGTATGGTTGACCCTAACCCAATGAGGATTATTCTTAACTTATGGCTCAAAAGAAGAAAAGCTCTACAAGCACAAAAGTTCAACTTAAGGTTTTCGTTATGAGGGTAAATAATAAGAAACTAACCTCAGACATCCCATCTAATCAACCTCAATCTCATAAGCCAAGTACTACAAAATCTAACATGTCATGCATGTTAGGTACAGCTAACCCAGAGTTGACATTAGAGGTTAAGGATCAATGACTAGACAATTATCATAAATGTGTTACAACTGATGTCATAAGGCATACTGCTGCATTAAATGATGTCCCATGTATGGCTCTTCCACATTTAATGCATTTGGATAATCTAATACTACCTTTTTGCTGTTTTTTCAATGCCCAATGTATGAGTTAATTGGAAGACATCAGCATGGTCGGATCACCTAAAAAAATATGTCTTGCTCTCTAAGAATAATGGGCATATCACCTTTGTTTGGGGTAGTCCAATTATTTCAACCCCAACCTTTACACGTATAAATGTTCAGTATGAAAAATAGACTCAAGTACATATTCTTAACTCTCTTTAGCCTAATATAGGGAGTTCGTTGACCACATCTATATGTGACAACCAACCTAAGGGAGCCTTGCAAAGCAAATAGGTCATGAGCCAACCTATGTGACCTTAGGGATTCTAACCTCCACCACAACATCCGTATCTAATGTTAAACCATCACCACTGTGCTCAGTCACCTTGTAGCAGTCGAGGACAACCACTTACCAGTGGTAATATTAAAAGATTGACTAATGATAAAAGATAGCCCACCATGATATTGGTGATAAGGGCCATAGCTAGGTCTTATAATAACAGACTAATATACCTCTCCTAAGATAGAAGGCCAAAGAGAAGATGAGGGAGATAATTGGTAAATCCTCAAAGGGAAACTATATAAGAACCTAAGAATCTACCCTAAGGAAGGTAAGTGTCCCATTTTGCATATTGCCCTAGCTAAGTCAATATCATTCTTTCATCTTTAGTTTACTAATTTAAACATTAGAAGATCTTAGCCGAGGATCACCTCAACAATCCTAATGGGCTTTTATGGTTGTAGGTTTGACCTCCACAACTTTTTCTGAGCTATGATGTGATTTCTTTATCCTTGTTTCCTCCTTCCAACCCTTTAACAACAAGTAATATTTGAAAACTACCATATAAATTTGGGCATCTCTCAACATAGACCCATCCTTCAAGCTAGTCAAGTAGAAAAAAAAGGTCTTTTGTAACAAATGAAATAGAATAATAGAGAAAGAGATAAAAAATGATGTAAGTGGAGGACATTCAATGACTTCATGGACCTTTACAAATCTTGTCCAAAGAACTTATATCCTTTGCCATGGATTTTTGGCTGACTTTACTATTAGCTGTGCCTTGCTAAGCATGATGGTCATATTTTGGGGATATTATCAGATCTATGATGCCAGAATATATGGATATAACTTCCTACTTTGCACATGATAGTGTTTATTGTTTCCTCACAATGTCATTTAGCCTTAAGAATGAGGAAGCAAAATTCTAAAGGCTAGTTAACCAAATGTTCAACAGAAATAAGCCACTCCATGGAAGTGTAAATAGATAACATGATAGTTAAAAACACTAAAGAGTCCAACCATCTCATAGACCTCCCACATTTTCGATCCTCATGAGGTATGGCATCAAATTGAATCCGTCCAAATGCTTTATCAAGGTTCAAAGAGGAAGGTTCCTTAGTTACATAGTAAGCTAAAAAGGGATCAAAGCAAATCCACAAAAGATACAGGCACTAAAAGATATCTTTGCCCCTTAAACTCTTCGAGAAGTCTAAACCCTAATTGACATAATTGTCATCCTTCATCTATTTCATTTCTAGGCTTGCCAACAAAAGCTCATTATTCTTTAAAATATTGCAAAACATGAAAAATTTTAAGTGGATAATGGGGTATAACAAAGACCTTATAGGTCTCAAGGAATACCTCTTTGCTTCACTACTATTAGCTAAGCCTAAGTTCAGCAAAATATTATTCTTATATTTAGTTGTTTCAACAAATGCTATTAGCTCTATTTTGGTTTATATAGATGGAAATATGCACTTACCTATATATTATGTTAGTAAAATTCTACAGAGAGCCAAATGCAATTATGTAGAAATTAAAAAAATTGCACTTCTTATAGTAATTGTAGCAAAGAAACTCTATTTGTATTTCCAATCACATTCCATCATAGTCTTAACTAACTGACTATTGAAGCAAAATCTCACCAAGTCCAATGCCTCAGGTACACTCACCAATGGTTTATAGAGTTTGATATGTTTAACATAAGCTTTCAGGCTAAGACAGCTATAAGTTGAGCTAATCAAACTCTTTGAGGATAAAGATCACTCAATCCCTAGGACTATATCAATAGATGGTTCCTCTACTAGCACAAATGGCAAAGTTGTGATTTCCCTTTGATCACTAGATAGCATCGAGTTAGATTTTGTCCTAAATCTGAACTTTTTAGTAATGAACAAAGAGGTTTAATATCAAGTGTTAATAATAGGAAAGGTAATGGCTATTACTAATGGGGTCAACTCATTAACCATAGGAATAGACTCAAAGCTCGTCGTCAGGCAATTCGACAAATCATATGAAGCTAAAGAGGCTACCATGGTTAAATACTTAGCTAAGGTTCAAGACCTTCAATCTAAGTTAAAAAATTTCACCCTAAGCTAACTGCTGTGATTGGAGAATGAGACGCCAGATGCACTATTTAAGTTCACTAGCATAAGCAAAAGAGCTATGGATTGAACAATGACATTCTTAATGATAGACCACTTGAAATCTCTAACATATATTAAGACTAAGCCATAATATTTATTCTCCTACTGAAGCACATCGAACATAGTTGGCTATTGGAATAGTGCCCAGCAAGTCAATTAGATTGGTCTTGTAAAACTATTTCTTGGTAAAACAACTTTGATTGAATGATATTCTTTATATGGCCATTTCATCTTATGCTTTTTATTACTTCACTAGCATTTGAATGAAACTCTTAGATCATACTAGACTATGGGACTTAGTCACGCATTAGATAGTAATCATGGAATAAGTATTGCACGGTCGTGATCTTAAACTTTTCAAGTTGTAGGATCTTATAAAACAGAGGCTCTAAGATCCGAATAGACTTGTACTAATGATGCATAAATCCAAGAGTTGGATGTTGCTCCATTCTATGAGCAATCCTATATGAGATATAGATGCATGTTAATAGGTGCTTATTAGAGAATAGGACACTGAAAACCTACCTAGAGAATCTACTAGATAGCCATAGTGGCAAGTCTATAGTGGCAAATGTTGGAATAGTGCCCCACAAGCCAATAATATTGGCATGAAAAACTATTTTATTTGTGATACAATATTGATTAAATGATATTCCTTATAAATGGCCGTCTTCACCATATGTTTATATAACTTCACTGGTATACGGCTAAAGCCTTTATATCACACTAGACTACATGACTTGATCATGCACTGGGCAGTGATCATAGAATACGTTTTACATGATCATGATCTTAAAAATTCCAAGTCATAGAATCTTATGAGACAGGGCATCTAAGATTCGAATAAACTTGCACTAACAATGAATAATCTAATGGTTGGGTGTTACTCCATTCCATGAGCTAACCGTATGTGATATGGGTGCATATTAGTGGGTGCTTGTTAGAGAACAAGGCACTGGAGACCTACCTGAAGAATCCACTAGATAGTCATAGTGGCAAGTTGGTAGTGTCTAGTTCTCCAGTTTACGCCAGTACATTTAATTAGTCCTTTGATCTACGGATCCATTGTAACCTTATGTTTAGGTCCTCATGCTTTGACTCCACTTTAGCTACCTAGTGGGTGTTCCGGTGGTGATTGGGCATGAGCTACTTAGACATGGAGGTTTATGAGATCCAAGAAGGGATCCGACTCCTTGTCTTTGTGAAAGGTGAGTGCATCTCATATATGTTCTATGATGATCGATTCCAAGGCGTCCTTGGCCAAGGCAATGTAACAATTTGGAAAAGGAGTTTTTCAAAGATAAGATCACAAATTGGAATCGAACATTAAGAATAGATGCATAGTATCGAGCTATTAGAGATTCAACAAATATCTTGCCCTAAGCCTCTTTCATGAAAATAGGAGACGGAAGGACCATATTTGCTTGGTACATGTAGAGCTAGAATGGTTCACCAAAAGCATCATTTGGCTAATTATTGGGCTTGATGGGCTTGAGGTTGGACATCAACCATGAAGATTGGGTACTCTTCAATTAATAGAGATTAATTGAATTAAGTTGGTTAATTTAAAGAAATTTAAACTAACATGAATATATGATATTCTAAAGTCACAAAGGTTCTAAGTCCATGTCTAATGAGTAGTAAAACCTAATGGGTCACACACAAAATTCAATCAGCAATCCTAAATATTAAGGAAAAATTTTTAAGTATTAGAAGAATTCCACAGTGGCCGAAAATTAAAGGAATTAGCTAACACAATTTTTAGTCATCTCAACTTGATTAATTTAATTATTAAATTGACCTAATTAATTTGAGTTAAATTAAGACCAATTAAATTTAGTGTTAATTTAATTTGGTGCCTCATGACTATTAATTGGTCAAGTTAACTTAAGGTATTAAGTCAACAAAATCTAGCTTAAATAATTAAGCTAGTTGACTTAAAGGTTAAGTCAATATTTAATTAAATTAAAGTGTTTAATTTAATTAAATGAAGAATTGATTTTGGAGGGAGAATTCAAATGAAATGTTCATTTGATGCTAAATTAGAATTTAATTAGGTAGACATTTCATGAGATGACACGTAGATTCCATCTTAAATTCAAATTCAACATAAATTAACATGCAACTTGCAAGATGCTTGCAAGTTGGCATGCTTAGGTGGCACCTCGACCTTGAGGAGGGTGTGATGGCACCTTAGCATCACAATATCTCCACTCTATATATAGATATGGAAAAGAGAGCAGCTAGCACTAAGATATATCACACATTTTGTGCATCTAAAAGTTAGATCTAAAATTCCCTCCAAAGGTGATTCTATCATGTGTTGAGGCTTCACTATCCTCTTCACCTCCCTCACCATTTTTGGCCTCCTACCAGCTCTCTTTCTCCTTGATATTTCCAGCTAAATTGAGTAGAAAAGGATTGTCCATTGGTGTGTGGACTTTGGCACTAGAGGCAAGACGAATTTCAGATTGCTTACTCTAATGATCTTTTGTTCCAGCAAAGATTTTTTGGATTCTGTTCAAGATCATTCTGAAGGATTTTGGTGCTGAAATTTTAACTGTACATTCTCCATTGGGTTGAAGAAAATTTGTCCAAATTTGGCTTGAATCTGAGGTGATTTGCCTAACCAAAAGTTGATCACTCCTTACTGCACCAGGAGCAATTTGCTTTCGGGAACGGAAGAACTATTTCAAGTTTTGGTTGGATTTTGCTTAAGAGGTAACAATCTGACCTTAATCCATTATACAAGCATGATTTAGATCCTTGGATTGGTGTAATATAAGTTAGATTTCAGTTTTTAAATGTTATAAATTGGATCCTTAGCATTACACCTCTTTCAACAAGTTCTCCCGCTTACATTAGTGTATATTATTAGTCCTCTAACCTAAGGATCTATGGTAACCTTGTGTTTGATCCTCATACTTTGAATCTTACTTGATCACTTAGTAGGCCACTCGGGTAGAGATTAGGTATGAGTTACTAGACATGGAGATTTGCGAGATCTAAGATGGAATCTGACTCCTCGTCTTTGTGAAGGGTGAGTGCACCTCCTATGTATTCTATAATGTTCAATTTTCAAGAAATTCTAGCGTAAGGTGGTATGACAATTTGGAAAATGAGTTTTTCAAAGATGAGGTCATACAATAGAATCAAATATTAGGGATAGAGACATAGTATCGAGGCTATTAGGGAACTAGCAAATAAATTGCCCTAGGCCTCTTTCGAGAGATAAAAGACAGAAGGAACGTATTTGCATGGTACGCATAAAATTATAATGGTTTTCTAAAAGAATTCATTTCAACCAATTAGTTGGGCTCCATAGGCTTGAGGTTGGATATCAACCATGGAGATTTGATACTCTTCAATTAATAGAGATTAATTGAATTAAGTCAATTTAGTTTAAAGAAGTTTAAACTAAAATGAATATATGATATTCAAAAGTTACAAGAAGTTGTGAGTCCACTATCGGATCACACATAAAATTCAATAGCATTTCCTAAGTTTTGGAGAAACTTTTTAAATGTGAGAAAATTCACTCCAAGGTGACCGATTTTGGGTACATTGAAAATTGAAGCGTCACTTGGCTAGATTAATTTAAATATTAAATTGATCAAGTAATTTATGACTTAAATTAAACCAATAGTTAAAGAGTCAATTATTAGGTGCCATGTGATCATGAAGTGGTCAAATTAAGCTTCAGGGGTTAAGCTTGTTGGCTTAAGTGTTAAGTCAAAGGTTAATTAATTAAATTAAAGTGTGTAATTTAATTAATGAGAAGAATCCTTTTTGGAGGAAAACTCAAATGAAAGGTTCATTTGTTGTGACATTTTAATTAGCTTGAAACTAGATTTTAAATGAAATTGAAATGCACACAAAATTCAAATTACATTTGAATTTGCCAACTTGCAAGCATGTTGGCGGTCCCCCCAACCTTGAGGAAGGTGTGATGCCAACTTGGCATCACACCATCCTCCCTCTATATATAGATATAAAGGTGAAGTGGGCGGTCACATGCATTGTCAAGTGAAGAATTAGATTCTTTTCACATTTTCCCCCCATTCTTCAAGTTTTCACTCATGTGTTGAAGTTCACTTTCCTCTCCTTCTCCAACCCCTAAAATTGGCCTCTACTTCTCATCCGTCCTCTCAACCTCCATCTAATTGTGAGGAGTGATTAGATATTGCTTTGGTGTGTGGATCATTTTAATAGAGGCAAAATAAATGATTTGCTAAGCCTTCGGAGATCTACCTACAGGGACAGCAACTTGGAGATTTTATTCTAGAATATCCAGAAGAATTTTTCATCTGAAAATTTTGCATTAGATCCATCAAATATTTGAGGAGATTCTATAATTTTTTTGGATATTTTGGAGAAGCTTGACTCATGCAAAAGTTACATTGATTCTGTTGCGCTGCCACTTGGCAATTTCTAGATTGAAGAAGAGTTCTTCATTTTTTCCTTGGAATTAAGCTAATCAAGGTAATCCACTACCTAAATCTAAATCACGTGCATGTTTAGATCCTTGTTAGCTTGAGTAACCTAGTTAATTTTAGCTCTTGAAGTTTTAATTATTGGATCCTAGCACTACTTTAGCCTTCATTCACAAGATGAAATCATAAGCATGGCATGCCACTGCCAAATAAGACAACAGCCAGGTAACTTCAACTTCAAGAATTTTGGTACTCCCTATCTGAAGATATCATTCATTCCAAAAAGTCTTTCATAGGACCACCACTTAGATGCCTTACACTATCACAATCATCAGCCGTACTAGAGAAGGTACATGACAGTAGTTGCGATATCTGTTCAGGGGTTGATCCTTCGCACATAAAATTATGAGACATGGTTATTTTTGTCCTACACTGGCAACTAACATTGCGTTATTTGCCAAAAAGTGCAAAGCCTGCCAATTCCACTCTAATATGCCACACCAACCTATAGTAGCCATGACCAACATACTTATCTGTTAGCCCTTCAACCAATGGGGTATAAATATTGTTGGACCTTTCCTCATGGCATTTGGAGAAAAAACGTTTATCAGTTAAATATTTCACTAAATCAATCAAGGCAAAGACTAAACCTAAGGCCACAAATATTGTTGTAAAGAACTTCAATTGGAGAAATATCATATGTCGATTCGACGTCTTATGAATAATAATCTCTAACAATGGATTGTAGCACCAAAGTAAAGAAATCAAGGAATAGGCAACCAGTTGGACATAAGGCAACACTTCACTTGTATAGCTAACCCACAAGTCAATTGATAGATAAAAGTCATCAACAAATAGAACTCAAGGGCTAATGATAAGGAGTTTGCCGACCTTTCCCCTCCTCCCAATAAAAAAAAACTAACCTAAAGGAACCTTCGAAAGCAAATAGGTTCTGAGATGACCTCTACAACCTTAATGACTCTGACCTTTACCATAATGATTACAATTAATTCTAAGCTATTACTAGTACATCACTAGTACAGTCAATCACCTTTTGGTGGCCAGAGACAACTATTTCTCAATGCCAGTACCAAAAGGCTGACCAATGACAGAATATAGCCAATCATGGCAATTGCAATAAGGGCTTGCAATCAAGTTCTAGAGGAATAAACTAATGTACCCCTCCCAAGAAAAGAGGCTAATGAGAAAATAAGGAAGACAAATGGTAAATCCTCGGAGGGAGACAATATAAGAAACTAGGAATATACCCCAAGGGAGGTAGGTACCCCATTTTGCATAATGCGCATGACCAGGCTAAGTCAATATCATTCTTCCATCTATAGTTTACTGACTTAAAGACTCGGAAAGTCTTAGATGAGGGCCACCTTGGCAAGTCTAATAGGGTTGTTATGGTTGCAAGTTTGACCTCCACACCTTTTTCTAAGTTGTGGCGCGATTCTTTAATCCTTCGTTCCCCTTTCAGCCCCTTAACATTAGGCAACAAAGAAACTACATCATCATAACCCTTTTAGCTACCCTTTGATTTTCATTTAGCTGAGCACTAACTTAAGTGTTAGATAGTCTTAACCAAGGATCACCTCAACAGGCCTAACGCGTGACTTGTCTTGCAAGTTTACTGCAAGTAGATCAAACACCATGTTGTTCAACCTCAACAATTCAATTCCCTAAACCTCCACCTCACCTCAAAACTACAACATCACATGCTTTTGGGTCGTATATAATTTCTATGTTAAGTTATTTAAACATTTGAAGCTTTGAACATATTAATAAATTAGTTATATTAAATTCTTTCAAATTACAAATTTTAGTGTATAGATAATATATTGAAGTCTTACAAGCAAACCTTTTGCCTGTTAATTCAAATTTTTTTTCTAAATTTGTTGTTTGGCTAAGCAATAATAAGATTGGCATACAATTCGTGCTTATTAAATATTCTTAGAAAGCAAAAACTAACATGTTCATTGTTAAAATGCTGATGCATACTTATTGATGCAATAATTATGTAAATTTTTTAAAATTATCAATTGTATTATGAAGCAAGCATTGCTTATAATTAATTTTTTTAATACAATTGCATATTATGAAAAAGATTAATAAAATAAGCATATATTTAATATATTTGTATTGTACAAAAGTATGTTGAATAGTGTGAAAAGGTATATTAATTTATATTATTATTATTATTATTATCTATTGAGTTAATTTTTTTGAGTAAGCAAAATGAGGACCCACCCAATTCTAACTCTAACT
Organism: Jacaranda copaia; assembly: GCA_014898725.1. Taxonomy (NCBI): domain Eukaryota; kingdom Viridiplantae; phylum Streptophyta; class Magnoliopsida; order Lamiales; family Bignoniaceae; genus Jacaranda; species Jacaranda copaia. The sequence continues at coordinate 419,607 of JACGDI010000571.1, read as the reverse complement.
TATTTTCTAATCACCGATCTAAACTCATAATAAATTCAAACTATTTGAATTCAAGTCAGATGCAACCCAATCCTTTCATTTATCACCCTTGATCAAAAGTAATAATTAAAAAGGACTTTGAAAAGGAAAAAAAAAAATACTTACATATAGGAATGAGAAAAAATCCAGAATCCATCCATCCATCCGTCCGTATCTAACTCAGATCGAAGGTAGCTCACCAGAGCCAATAACTGCAGCTTATCTCAACTTTAACTTTCTTTCTTATCTCTGACACTACTTTTTATTGTCTTTATCCACAGACCACAGCACTTGCTATTTCCTCCTCTATACATACGATACATACATATCTATATACACACACACACACACACATGCATTGATTCACTGCAGGATCGCATTTCATTACGCAGTACTCAGTGTATATAGTCATTGTGATATGGAGGTATCCCTACAGTTTCTTCCATGCCTTATAACATGTTTCATATCGATAAACATCATATTTAGCACTTCTACAGCAGAAGCCACTACTGCTACTGCTGGTGATATTAATTCTAATTCTTATGATTCTCAAAGCTTAATTATAAGCAGACGCAATCTACTTGGCAATGGCCTTGCCTCCACTCCTCCTATGGGGTAACTATATATACATATTTCCTCTTTATATGCATTCATCTCTTCATTATTCAATTAATCTACTAAAAATGCACGACAATGCATGTATTTGATCTAAGTTCTAATTATCTTTTCCTCTTTATCTCTGATGCCTCTTAGGTGGAATAGTTGGAATCATTTCGGCTGTATGATTGATGAAAAAATTGTCAGAGAAACAGGTAATTGGCTACTGAGGTAGCCTAGTTTGATTAATCTTATTATCCTGCCAAGAATTAATTAATCTCAATTATAACATCAGTGTTTCTCTTTAATTTTAATTGTTTGTCATGCATAATATATTTTTAATTAAATTTTAGCTTGATTAATATGTATCTGGATATCTTTTGGTCAGCCGATGCTCTGATCTCAACCGGCCTTGCTGAACTCGGATATAATTATGTCAACATAGGTACAATATCAGTTTCTACCCTCATCGATCACATGCTATCTGTATGTGTGTGTGTGTATATATATATATATATATTCTAATTAATTAGATGACGACTGATCAGAAATTAACTTACATATACAACCACTTTCTTAATGCATCAGATGATTGCTGGGCTGAACTTTCTCGTGATGACAAGGTACACACGGTCAATATTTTAATTCCGCACAGTCACGTATGAATTCGATAATTAAATTTAGAATGTATTGTTTTTAAAAATATATATATATATATATTTAATTATAATTAGTTGATGGGTATATACGGAATTAATTAATTTGTGCAGGGTCGTTTAGTTCCTAAGAAATCGACATTTCCTTCTGGCATTAAGGCATTGGCGGACTACGTTCACAGCAAGGGACTTAAGTTGGGAATATACTCTGATGCTGGGTGGGTATATATGCATGTGTATGGTACCTATTAATTTAAATTAGAGTAAAAGATAAAATAAAAAATTCAAAATATGATTTGGTGATGGTCAGTGGATATACATATATATTGTTAATTAGTGTATGTTTATGGTTGCAGGTTTTATACTTGCAGCAAAAAGATGCCTGGTTCACTCGGTCACGAGGAACAAGATGCCAAAACCTTTGCTTCATGGGTAAGTAATTATATATTTATATATATATATATATGTAATATTTATTAACTCGAGATTATATCTATATATATATATGAGAGAGAGAGAGAGAGAGAGAGAGGAATGTTAAAAGTTGAAAGTAGCTCATAATTATAATTTGATCTGTAGATGAATGTTTCCTTTGTGCAGGGCATTGACTATTTGAAATATGACAACTGCAACAATGATGGAACAAGGCCAACCCTTCGGTAACTAATAATAAAATTAATAATTAGCTTGTTTCTTTAATTCAATTAACTTCTATATGTATATATATATATATATATATTTATATTGAGGTAGCTATTTTTATTAATTAATTATTATACGCACAGATATCCTGTGATGACGAGAGCTCTGATGAGAGCGGGGCGCCCAATCTTCTTCTCACTATGTGAATGGGGAGATATGCACCCAGCCTTGTGGGGTTATACTGTTGGAAATAGCTGGAGAACTGCTAATGATATTTCTGATACCTGGGAAAGGTGACGTACTTAATTAGTGCCTAGTACCACGAGCAGTATTATATTTATATTTATATTTATATTTATATATATATATATAATGTTGTAGACACGAATGCATCTTTCATTAATTAATTATTTATTTATTTATTTAATGTTTAATTTGTTGGTCCTACGCACCGCAGCATGGTCTCTCGAGCAGATCAGAATGAAGTTTATGCAGATTTTGCTAGGCCTGGTGGATGGAATGGTTGGTTTAATAATTCTTTAATTTCAATTCTACAGACTACATTAGATCAATTAATTTCAATTGAAAAGGGTTAGGGTTAATTAATTATGAACTACAGATCCAGACATGCTTGAGGTCGGAAATGGAGGAATGACCAAAAACGAATATATTGTTCACTTTAGCATATGGGCCATTTCCAAGGTAATTATTTATTAATTATTTTAGAACGTCAACACACTACTCTCTCTCTCTCTCTCTCTCTCTCATATGTATATATGTATGCTTATACTATTTACTTAATTAATTATTCTTAATTACCGATCAATTAATCTTCAGTCTCCCCTCCTCATTGGTTGTGATGTGAGAAATATAACTCAAGACACAATGGAAATTATAGCGAATGTGGAGGTCATAGCGGTTAACCAGGGTACAGTTAATTACTCATCAACTATATATATACATGTACACACATATACTTAAATCCATGATCTCTTTAATTAATTAATTTTTTGTACTGATTCACTGAAGTATATTATAATTGCATTGGATTGATCCATTATTATTTTATTATTAATTATGAGCAGACAAGCTTGGTGTTCAGGCTAAAAAGGTTAGGATGGAAGGTGATTGGGAGGTAAATTAATTAATTCATTCATCCATTCATTCATATTTTACAACGTAGATATAATTAAGATCATATATTATGCATTTTCTTTTTCTTTTTCTTTTTTTTTTTTTTTGGTGTATGTAAGTTCATTCATATAACCGTTAATTGGAATTTTATTTTAATAATATATGTGTGTGTGTGTGTGTGTGTGTGTAAATAGGTGTGGGCAGGTCCTCTCTCGCACTACAGATTAGCGGTAGTGCTGCTGAACAGAGGATCTTGGTCTACTCCTATTACTGCTCACTGGGATGATATGGGGATCACTCCCACCACTAATGTTATAGCAAGAGATCTTTGGGAGGTAACTATACATACATGTATATATATTCCTGATCATGTATAAGCTAATGCATAAATTTTTTATTTTTTTTGTGATTAATTATCCGGGCATGCAGCACAAGACCCTGAAGACAAGATTTGCAGGAAATTTGACAGCAACAGTGGATTCCCATGCGTGCAAGATGTATATTTTGAAACCTGTTTCTTAATCGAGGCTTATTAATTAATTATTAATTTCAGCCAGCAGCAGTAGTTCAATCACAGGGGTTCCAATTGCCAATTGCCAAATTAGACATAAATATATCTAATTATTATGTATTAATGTTGCCTCTCTGAAATATATATCACATAACAATGTTGTGATGACGCGATGATCATGGGATTTACCAATAAAATGCTAGCTGATACGATGCCGCATGCCCTATTCAACAAACAAGACTGGATTTAATTTAATTTTACCTTCCTATTCATTAACACTAGCAGTCGGTTACACGCGATTTCCACGCGTATATTAATTTTAAGTTTTGCGTCTTTTTTTCACTCTGCATTGCACTGAATCTTTTGCCATTTTATCGAAAGCAAGTGAAAGTGAAACGATGACGCATGCAGTTGCAGAGAGTGCGCGCGCACAGCTCCAACCGTGCAATTTCTTTTATTTGGGTTTTATGGAGGACTTTTGATGATAGTCAATTTGAAAATGGCAGCAATACAATATTCGCACATGGAAGTTTCCATTACATTTTACAGGTGGTGAAACTCGAGACTAAAGCTAAAGTAGCTATAACTTTTCATAATTGGAAAGTGACAAAAATATTCATGCGCGTAGACTTATCCAATGAAATTTTCAGTCGAGAAGAAATCTATATTCTTCTTTGCAAATAAGACGGATAAAAAGCAATCATCATGGAGTTGCATGAAGAGCACAAAAGAATGGAAGGAAAAGGAAAAGGGAAAGAAACAGGCCCTCGTACACGAGAGTGGATTTAAGCTCCAACCTTTTTCTTTTGAGTTCAAGATGGAACGAGCATAATAAAAGCGTGAATTTTTGAAATAATGTAGTTGATATGAAGAAAAATTTACAGATTGTGGGTGAGTGGAGCTTATGAAAATTGCTATATTAACCTAATTGAGTTATTTGTATTGGATAATTTTTAAAGGATAAATTTAGAATATTATTAAATTGGTATGCAAATTGTCGAATTCTTAACTTTATCCTTCAAACTGAAATCTTTTTCTATGTATCAGAAGAATGAAAGGATATATAATTGATGTAAGTTATCAATGATAACTCCCATATTAGATATAAAATTATTTTCCTTTTATAAAAGTATAAATCACTACTAGCAAGGTACAAATCAACACTCACTCCATATTTGTATATGCGCAAGGCAGATTGTCACGGAATTATGAACTTTTTAATTATATTTTTGCAATAGTTATTGACATTGAATAATCTAGTAGGCCCAACAGGCCCAACATTAAAGAAGATAGTTCAGGAGGCCCAATAGTAAATCTGTTTGGTCAACCGGTATCGACATCACTTGGCAGGGTCTGCCGTCGACCGGTATCGACTTCAGGTCCACTCTAGAAATTCAATTATTCGAGTTTGGTCGACATGTATCGGCCTCAAAACCCACTCTGACGTTGACTCGGAGCCCTGTCGTGTTTATCAGTCTGACAGGCTACATGCCCCCGCATTAATGACATATAAAGGCCGGTACAACCGCTGCCACCAACTCTGATAACTCTGACAACCCTGCCAACAACTTTGGCAGAGACGCGCTTCCACTGGCATTTTTTATCTGGGAAAACAAGAGATTTAGCCACCTGGCACAGTACCGGGATCTGGACATGGAATGACCCCCAACCCCCTGGCAAAGACAAAGGCAGAACACCTAGTAAGGATACTTGAGTCAAATCATGCCTACAGAAAGCTATAAATACTCCAGACCCAACTACGTTCAATGTAA
>JACGDI010000571.1:373197-406763 GCA_014898725.1 Jacaranda copaia | reverse complement strand
AGGTGTTTGGTTACCGAGCATCTCCATAGGCCCTCTCCACCAACCCCTTGGAATCATAAGCACTCCCAGCCCTCAAATATAAAAGTAATGTTTTTTCCACTCTTGGCCATAGGAAAAGGTGAGGGATACCAAGAATTTTTGTCAGGGTCGAGCAGTGAGGTAGTAAAAGCCTGACTCTTCACTACTGCCCGACTTCTGGGACATGGAAAGGTAGAATAGGTTGGATAATTAGCAAAGGTGGCGGGCTGGTCAAAGAGGTGCATCAACACAGCAAAACTATACAGGGTGGCAAAGTAGTTGGGGAGGAACTGGGTGATGCAGACCCCTAAACCTACGAGGAGGTCGACTATGGACTAGGCAAGTAGAAACCTTAGACCACACTTCAACCCCTCCTTAAACACAATTATAAATCCTTGAGAAGGTCGATGCATTCTACCCCAGGTCCTCGGCGCTACCATCTCATACTCATTGGGGATATGATATGTTGCCCTAATTTGCACTAGGTCTGCAGTGGTTATTTTTTACATTATTTATGTGTAATGGTCGAGGGTAAATAATCGACCCCAACTCGCAGACATATCAATAAGGCCAGCCTCACCCTCCGATGCTACCCTAACACCAATAGAACTACTGCTACTTGTGCTAGAGCTTTCACTGGCAGAAGAACTGGACTCAGACGTACTCTCGACCCTAGTTCCTTCCCCCACGAGGTATATTTTCAAGCCTAGTGCTATCAGAATCTAAACTAGCAGACATGGTTCTAAATTGAAAAGGTAGAAAAGAACAAGAATAACAAAGACACTTACAGTGAAAATTTCACAAATACAAAGCGCAGAGCTTGAAGGGCTTGAAAGATAGCAATTCGATCAGAAGTTTAGAGAGCAAAAGTGTAAATGATGCCATTTATCCCCCCTATTTATAGGAAGTCGTGTGCAGGAATCTGTGTAACTGCTATGATGACAGCCTGCCCCAGTACGCTTCGTATTTTACGCACTGATAGATGCATTAAATACAAAGAAATGGCCTCAAACCTTGGTCGGTAGTTCAAAAATCTGAGTTGCTAGTTTAAAAACTCGGGTCAAAAATTTAAAAACCCTGGTCGAGCATAGTACCACTTGGGTTGAGTATGAACTCCCTGCTCTTTCTCGTCGGCAAGCTCAATCAGGACCGTGAGTTGGGAGGACTCATGATATAGGATAACCCAATAGGCCCAACAGGCCCAACATCAAATGAGACAGCCTAGGAGACCCAATGGTAAGTTTGTTTGGTCGACCGGTATCAACCTCACTTGGCAGGGTCTGCCATCGATCGGTATCGACCTCAGGTCTATTCTAGAAGTTTGATTATTCGAGTCTGGTCAATATGTATCGATCTCAAGACCCACTCAGGTGTTGACTCAGAGCCCTATCATGTTTATCAATCTGACAGGTTGCATGCCCCCGCGTTAATGACACATAATGGTCAGTACAACCACTGCCACCAACTTTAACAACTCTAACAACGTTGCCAACAACTTTGGCAGAGACGCGCCTCCACTAGCATTCTTTATCCAGAAAAATAGAAGATTTAGCCACCTGGCACAGTACCAGGATCTGGACATGGAATGACCTCCAACCCCTTGGCAAAGATAAAGGCTAGGACACCTGGTAAGGGTACTTAGTCAAATCACACCTACAAAAAGCTATAAATACTCTAGGCCCAACCACACTCAAGGTAATGCCACATACACTACAAGCTTTACATTCTCTATACTCTATTCGATCTCCCCCTCTCGATCAGAACTAACTTGAGCGTCGAATACCTTAGCTGGGGGCACCTCAGCTAGTTTAATATGTGTTGTGGTTACAGATCTCACGCCTAAAGCTATATACAATCCTAAGTACTCGACATCCCTGATCAAATCATCAGTAGCACAACCCTCCTTTTATCTATACTTAGCTTTCAACAGCATCAGTTATATTTTTCATCTCAAAATTCCTAATGGAATATTTAATGGTTAATTTGCTTAACATCATTGTCTTGCACTTTTATATATATTTTGATGAATTCTAAATATATATGTATATTATAAATTTAAAAAAAATCACAACAAAATTGATTATGGGCCCATAACATTAGGGTACGGTTGGGGATTTTTGGATTTTAAGCGTACAAGAAAATAGGATTTCATGATATTATGTGAATCTCATGAAATTTTGAATAAATAATAAGAAGTAGTTTATGATTAAAGATTATTTCAAACCCTACACAAGATTGGTTGAATTTAGACCCGCCCAACTGATCGTTCTTATGGTCCTCTCCTCAATGACTTAGGTTACTCACCTCATAACAAAAAATGAAAGACACCAAAAATTGATTAATGTAATCTCTTCCTTGCTTGATTCACTTTTTGTTTAAGATTCAAAGACCTCAAAAATTATTTAGATAAATAAGGGTTAGTTATGCTTTATTTTTAAAGAGTTAAACTACCTATTTGTTTATTTGATTTTTATATTTATGAAAACAAATTACTCGTTTGTTCCATAAAAAACTCATGATGCGGAAGCCTTCACCAATTGTTCTTGATTTAAGAAAATAATCAAATTATTAGTTTGTAAATGGCTATTTTGTCCATTGACACCTTGGTAATGATTACATATGTCAAGAAGTGTTTTTTAAACACCAACAGTATTTATCTATACTATTTATAGAGTACGAGGGTCTTAATAACTTATATAGTATGCTAATTAATGATCTATTTAAAAAAACAAAAAAAAGAGGCAACAACTTGATGTGCTAATTAATGAGTTGTTACAACAAAAGTAATTTTCTCTTCTTCTTTTTCTTCTTTCTAATAATTTTTTCTATCTTCATTTACTTTCTTTTCCCTTGTATTATTTTTTTAATCTTAACTTTTATTTTAATAATTTTCAAAATCAAAATAAATTATTAAAAAGTAGTGACACACGAAAAATAAATAAATAAATAAATGATTGGTTTACTTACCCTTCTCTCTGTCCCCCTATCTTTCACCCATATGTCACCATTATCGGTGTTAACCTTTTTCTTGCCTCATCCATCTCTACCTCTTACATCTCTTTTCTTTTTTCCAATTTTTCTATTATTATTTTCCTTTTTCTCTTTGTTGCTAATATAACAATTAAGATCCCTCTCTTTCTATCATTGTGATGTTGTTTGGAAGTGAAGCAAGGTTCCTTTTGAAAAATAGCAGTGTCAGTTCATCTTTTCAGATCTACTCTTCTCGAGAGTTCTCCACTCTAAAAAATTTTGCATATGATTGCTTGTATCCCATTTCACATTAGGACTTGATATCTATAGATTTTAATTTTGATAAGTTTAAACCTATTAGGGTTTTTATGCCCTCTTTATGGGATAGGTTTATCCTCTAGGCTCATCGACTCATTAACTTAGTTAATTAATTTTAGGATTGATTCATTATTCTTGGTCAAATTAGTAAAATGTCCTTAAGTTCAATTTTAGTCACATCATTAAGCCCCCTAGCATCGAGGGAAAAAATTTTAATTTTACATCGAAAATATAATTTAAGTTTAATTTATTAAATGTATCATAAATTAATTTGAGAAATTATTCTTCCATTCCTTCCCTAAGTCGATTAACAAGTTTTTGTATGAGTTACATTTGTTGAGAGGTCCTTAGAAGGATAGATTCTTCTTTGTTGAAGACAAGGATTGGACACATTCTGCACTAGTAGAGTAATTCTCACTCTTTGATCCATCCCAGTGAAGTCCATTGCGACCTTCATGGGAATTTTGCCAAAGTAGGATCATTTGATTCCCCATTCAACATTACTTACATGTTTTCGGTTGCTACTTAGGGTATTTCATTTTTTAGACTTGTCGCTTTTACTTATGCTTGTATGCGTATTTTTTTTTGTTCCCATGCATTATTTGTGTATTAATTTGGTTTTGCTTCCCATGTATTAATTTGGTTTTGCTTCTCTCTGTATCAACAAAAGTGCATTTAGTGTTGATCAAATGTTGGTATGGTATGCAAGTATGATAAAGAGAAGTTGGAGTTATTTTTCGCTTCCCTATTAACTCAGATAGTTGCTAGTGATTTTTTGCAGGTACAAGCTTGCTTCATTACTTTGATTTATTATCATAGTTTCTCTTTTTCATTGCTCCATAGGGATTTTTTACTCCATCATGTTTACACTCTTTGAATGTAGAGATGGAACTTGATTGAGCAAATATCTTTCTAAGTCAGGAGAGCTTTGTCTACAACAAAATGTCATTTGGAAGAAGTTATCAAAGTAATTAAGCAGCGTAGCTAAAAGAGGGAGGAGTTTGCTTAGGTACTTAAAGGGCACAATCGCTTGAAGTCAAAGTATGTTAAGGAGGTAAAGAGTGGGGAGAAATTTAAAAATTTTGACATTGGAAAGACCTTTATCAATGCTGCTTGCAAGGAAGCTGTTATGGAATTTAAAGGTTTTGATGAATTTTTTGAGGCTGTAGAAGTGGAAAAAATGGTGATTTATGAGCAAACTATTTAAAGTTGTCACTGCATTTTAGGTAAGCTCAAGTGATACCGTGAATAGGATTTATTTTATGCTGGATCCTACCATCCTGGTCAACATTGCTGCCAAAAATATTGAGAAAGACCTTAATAATGGAATCAATAAAGGAGCCAGTGGAAACAACTCCATAGGAATGAAAATATGTAGTTAGGACAATAGTAGTGAGTAGAATTCGTGTCTAAAAAGTTGTTTAGTATTCTTTTTCACATTGGTGTTCTCTTTTAGAAGCTAACTATTAGCTAGATACCTTTATTTTTTTCTCGTTCGATTGCAATAAACTTTTTATTTTTGTTTATTTCACGTTCAAACAAGCGCATAGTTAATCATACAACTTACTAACATTATATATTCATTTTTCAAGAATTAAGGAATGAGAGATATGAAGTCATCATTATAAGTGTTAGAAAAATATGTCATGAGCATTCACACGAAACACTAGATGAAGAAGCCTACGTAAAATGCCAAGATTATGTTCCAAAATGGAGTATAGGCATTGTGTAAGGTGGACATTTACTGGGCACCCAAAGCCAAGTCACCTACTTTGAGGTACTTGAGAGCCTGCTGGGCGCCTAGTGCTGGGCACACACTTGGCATCCCCAAGTGCTCGGTTGGGGCACCATCTTGCTAGGATTTTTGGGTACTCTGATGTTAGGGTGATTTTCTCTCTCTTTCTTCTTCTTCTTCTTCTTCTATTTCTTCTTCTTCTTCTTTTTGTGTTTAGTTCATTTGAATGATTTTCTAGTTGAATTTGTTGATGGTGCAATGCTTGCAATGGTTATCATGGGACTAGATAATTTTAGGTGATAAAGTACAGTAGGTTCGTCAGCGCATTCATGAAGTAGAAGTAATTTTAATTATGATGTGTAACAAAACTACCTTAGGATGGCATAGAGCCCTCCCTTAGCATCTTCACTTGTTTCACCTTGCATAGAACATATTTCTCCAATAGAGGAAGGTTTTTACTTTTGCACTCGAGTTGAGAACAAGTATGCTTATAGATTTTCTGATAAGCTTCATAGTATGTGCGTGATGATGTGCGAAGTCGCCAAACTTATAGATTTTCTTTAGAATATTTTTTCAGTATTGCGGCATTGCCACCTTCTTCTTCATGAGCATTTGAGATAGGTTTTATTTCCTTAATGATGTAAATCACTTCCAAGATGTTTATTAGGTTCGTATTTAAAGTGGTAACCATGTACTCCAAGAGAAAACTGATAGTGGACCTTTCTTAGGATACCATGTACTCCCCAAAAGAGCTGATAGTAGAATTGTTTAAGATGCCATATACTCCTAAAGAAGCGACAATTAACTATTTTAAAGAGTAACTACCACATACCTCTCTCAGGGCTAATAATGGGAGTGTGTGGATTATCATGTACCCTAGAGGAGCCTTTACAGTAGGTTTATGCTAGTGAATGCCATGTACGCATTGCACTTCTCAAAAAGCTATATAATAGGCCTATGTCTAGAGTTATTTCCTAAATACTTCTTATATGTGTAACAAAGTTCATAGAAAAGGTATCAAACGAAGAATTCAAAAATGTTTGTATTAATTAGAGACATATAAATGATAAGCTAATACCATGCACGAGTTGGTAGGATTTATTCAAATTTAAAGAAAAAATGGAAAAAATATTGAAAAGTAAATATAATCTTATGAGAGATCATAGTGCTCTCATGTGCAATGGCTTTGCTAATTTGGATGTCATGCAGTTAGGTGGCTCCTATGATAGCAGCGCTTAGTGCTAAATCTAAAATGGTGTCTTCTAAATTACTCTAATGATGTATATTGTGTGGACTAACTTCATGTTGGTAGTATGAGAAAAGCTCTTTCCTCAATTGCAAACATTCCCTAGATAGATCCCTAGGTTCTCACCTTCTTTGCCACAAGATTGTTTCCCAATAAAGCTCTTTCACTTGTCCATATACTTAATGAGGTATCCTTGCTAAATCATGTCTCTAATTTTCAAATGCTAACATAATTCTTTGATATGGTTATTGAGACTATGAAAGTTGCAGTATCCTAACAATCCATGATTCCTTGGCCTTCCAACATCCATTGAGGGGTATCTAATCAAGCCCTAGAATGTGGTAGATTGCAGTATGTCTACTACATTAGTTGTAAGATGCGTGTACTAGAATACTGCCTAGTTAGCTTTTTGTGTTTTCAGAACTTGCTTCTTCTCCAAGTTGGCTCTCAAGTCCATCACCTTATATTTGCCAGCATCTTGAGAAGCCATTACTTCTTGATTCCTCCTTCTCTTATCCATCTACAATTGGGGCTTATTTAGAAGTGCAGTAGGGCTACTCTTTGTAGGTTATGGTAGGTCTAGGGACTTCGGCTTATCCCATAATTTTTTTTGTTAGGTACCAATTTTCAATTTCTCCTCCAATAGAGTTGATAACTAAGACTCGTAGGCATACTAAATTTTGTACTTCTTCCTCCTTAATGGTGGTGTCACCTATCTTGGTAGATCCCCTAAAAAGCATTGAGAGCATCTTGGTAGTGAGGAGCTCACCTCTATGGCATAGTGTTAGCTAGTAAGTTTCTAGTGCTTACCAAGTAGCAGATGACTAGATTCGTGCCTTTCAACTTGTGGAGAGTTTGTGGAATAATTTGGCTTCTATATTTTATACTCTCCAAAATGTTCTAACTAGGATCTTGTCCATCAAATGTGAACACCACTCAGTAGTCTGTTTGCACTGCTTGTGGAAAAGACACCATTTATCTATTTTTTCATTTTATCTATTTAATCATCTTCTAAGGAAAATGCTTAACTTAGCCACATTGTAGGGCCTCGCACAAAACCTCTTCTCATGGAATGATAATAGGGTATAAGTAGCGAAAGCCCAGAACTAGTTAGACTCGTGTGCCTTAGTCACATTGCTTTGTTTATGTTTTCCATTAGTTGATCCATGCTCCTTCACCTTGGTGATTATCATGGATAAGGGCAGGTTTCTGACGTCATTCAGGAGTTATGCTGCTAGCTTCTATATCCACTATCCAATAATGGCAAGTATTGTTTAGAAAAAGCTTCCTTAGGAATAAGGTTGGAAATTATTAGGCCAAAATGGAGAAAGAAGAGTGAAGTTTTGCTTAGGGTCAATCCTTTGAGCAACCAACTCTAGGGAAAGAAAGCCCCCCAATCTTGCCTGTAAGATTGTAGTAGCAGTTCCATTTGTTGAGCAGTTAAGTTGAGCAAAACTCATGCAGTGATATTTTCTAATAGATTTACTAGTATTTCAAAAACTAGGAACATTGTGAGATCTCTAAGCAATAATATCTAATTTACTAGTGTTTTCCTCGATAGAATACATGAGATAGGGAGTGGCTCCAATATTGTTGGAGAAGGTGCCTCTGACTGGTAGCCCTCCACATTCTCAAACACTTCGAAATTGCAAAAATGAACTTTATATCTCTTCTACACCTTTCATGTTACTTCTTCTTTCTTTAAGGTTCCCATAGAAAGTGCTAAAATGATGCTGTTCGAAAGTAAAGTGAGAATCTTTTCAAAAAATAGCAGAGTGTCGATTCCTCTTCTCAAGAATGCACATAGAGAGCTTTGCACTTTTTGAGAGCTCTTCTACTCTAGGAAATTTTACATTTGATTTCTTATATCGCACTCCTCTCTAGGACTTGCAATTTATAGATTTTTAATCTTGATGTACTTAGGCCCATTAGGGATTCTCTACCCTTTTTATAGGCAAACTTTCTATTGGGATCTTTGGTCCATGTACTTGGTTAATTATGTTAGAATAATGCCCTACAAGCCAATGAGATGGGCTTTGTAAACTATTTTACTTGTTATATAATCTTGATTAAATGATATTCTTGATATAGCCATCTTCATCTTATGCTTTATTTCACTTCACTAGCATTTGGATGAAGCCCTTAGATCTCTATGACTACGAGACTTGATTTGGTAACCATGGAATAAATCTCACACAATCATGATCTTAAAATCTTCAAGTCATAGGATTTTATAAAACAGGACATCTAAGATCCAAATAGACTTTCACTAACAATGCATAAATCTAAGGGTTGGAGATTGCTCTATTCCATGAGCAACTATATGAGATACGGGTGCATATTAGTAGGTGCTTGTTAGAGAACAAGGCACTGAAGACCCATTAGAGAATCCACTAGATAGCCGTAGTAGCAAGTTGGTAATGGGTAGTTCTCCTGCTTATGCTAGCGTATATTATTAGTCCTTTGACCTAAGAATCAATGGTAACCTTATGTTCGGTCCTCATGTTTTGACTCATCCTTAACCACCTAGCAGGTATTTTGGGTTGAGATTAGGTATGAGCTACTTGGCATGGAGGTTTGTGAGATTCAAGATAAAATTTGACTCCTCGCTGTAGTGAAGGGCGAGTACATCTCCTATGTGTTTTATGATCATCGATTCTAAGAAATCCTTATGTAAGGTGGTGTGACAATTTAAAAAATGAGTTTTCCAAAGATGAGGTCATATAATAGGGATCCAACATTGAGAATAGAGACATAGTATCAAGGCTATTAAGAAGCCAACAAATAACTTGCCCTATCCCTCTTTTGGGAGATAGGAGATGGAAGGACTGTATTTGTATGGTACGCATAGAGTAATGATGGTTCTCCAAAAAGTTTATTTTGGCCAATTAGTTGGACTTCATGAGCTTGAGGTTGGACATCAGTCATAGAGATTGGGTACTCTTCAATTAATGAGATTAATTGAATTGAGTCAACTAGTTTAAAAGGAGTTTTAAACTAGAATGAATATAAGATATTTAAAAGTCATAAGGAATTGTGAGCCCATGTCCAATGAATGGTAGAATCTATTGGGTCACACACAAAATCCAATTAGCTTCCTAATTAATGGAGAGAAATTTCTAAGGTATAAGAAAATGCTGTCTTTTAGTGGACTGATTTTTAGGGCTAACTTTGAGGGTCAATTTTAGCTTGATCAATGTAAGTGTTAAATTAATCAACTAATTTAAGAGTTAAATTAGATCAATAATTAAGGAGTTAATTATTTGGTGCCAACATGATCATCAATTGGTCAAGTTAACTTAAAGAGTTAAGTTAATGAATTTAGCTTAAGGTGTTAAGCTAGTTTGACTTAAAGAGTTAAGTCAAAGAAACATTAATTAAATTAAAGAGTTTAATTTGATTAATTAAGAATGAATGAATTTTGGAGGGAAGACTCAAACAAGATTTGAGATGGCAACTTAATTAATTTGAAATGAGATTCCAAATGTAATTAAGATGCAAATAAAATTTGGATTCAAATTTTGCCATCTAAGCAACCCCACTTGGCCACCCCCCTCATGCATTGTGTGATGCCAACTTGGCATCACATATTTTCATCCTCTATATATAGATATAGAGGGAGGAGATCATGCGTATCACATTTTGGTGTGAAGAATTAGATTCTTCATTTCCCTTTAAAACATTTGCAAGCTATCATTTCATATGTTGAAGGCTAAGCTTCTTTCTTCATCTTCCTACCCTAAATTTGGCCTCCATCATTACCAGATCTCTAGTCTTATTCCAACTAAAAGACTAGAGATCTAGGAAGATCTCATTGGTGTGTGGACATTTTCAATAGAGGCAAGACGTATATCTGGCTCAATTTCTGGAGATTCATCTACGTGAGGTTCAACTTTGCAATTTTCTCCAGGACGTTCTAGATGTCCAATCAATCTAAAATTTTTACTGAAAGTTCCCTATGGTATTGGATATCTCCAGATATGTTTTAGAATTTTTGGAGACGATTTGATAGGGAGATCGTTGCAATCTTCTCACTGCACCACTAGTAGATAGATTATGTAATTAGTGAAGTGTTCACTTGATTCTCCTTGGATTTGCTCATCAAGGTAATCCTCTATCTAAATTTGAATCATAGGCATGATTAGATCCGATCCTAGTGCCTTAGTAGCCTTCAAGTGGTATCAAAGCCATATTTATGCTTAGAGTTGGATTTTATTTGGTTGATTGATTCATGTGATGGATTAATCTAGATCACCATATTCTCAATTCAATTGATGGATTCGAGACTTTGGTTGATTTGTGTGTGGCTCCTTGATTGATGAATTAAAAGCATGCTATTATATGATTTAAGTGTTAAATCATGTAGTTAGAATGTTTTTAATCCATAGTGATTAATGTTGAATGTTGATTTGGCATTAATCAATATTATATGATGATATAGCATGTTGAATTATGACTGAAAGAGTTTTGGTCATTTTTAGATCCAACTGGATTGGAGTTCGATTGGTGATTTTTGGAGAATTTGGTTTTCGCTTAGACTTGATTTTTGAAGCATGTTTGAGAACTTTAATTTTTAGTTTTAAAATGAGTTTTAGATCTCAAAATTGGTCCATAATGTGTGATTTAATGTTTAGAATGTGTTCTATAATTTTTTATGCATAAAAGTTGAGCTAAAAATTGGCTTGACGCGCCTTTGACCACAAAATAGGGCCTGTCAACCAGCTTTGAGCAAGCTGCCAAGGCAGTGGTGCACTCAGCTCAACCAACAGCCACCGGTTGAGGATTAGGCAGGTTTTGAGCCATTGTTTAGCTTCTTAAGTGGCTAAAAATAATGTTAAATCATATGTTATAGATGCACAAAGGTTGTGCAAGTCATCAAAATGATGTTTGACATTTTTGTTACTTCTTAAAACTTGTTAAAGTTGATCTCCAACTTGTGGCAAAAGAGTTATGCTTGTCCAATTATTTGTTTATGAGATAAGCATTTAATTGTTGGAATTAATTGTTAATTCTAGATTTATTATTGTTTATTCAATTATAGAATGAATAATGAATGAATGGGGATGATCATGAGCCTTTTAAATTGATTTTATTTATTTCAAAGTTTTTGAAATAGGTTGTATTAAATGGAGCTTGCATGCCTCTTGTTCTATCTTATAAAAGTTATGAGAGTAGAACCACTAGGAGTGAGGATTTCCATTTCATGTAAATGTTGCATGGAGCAAGGAATCTAATGGAGGCATAGAGGCCATTTAAAGACCCATGAATGTATGGGATACACCCATGTAATAGTTTAGTTTAATTCAACCCACTAAAAATCAACCGAAGTGTTGCACCTATAGCTCTAAGTGCATCACTTGGTTAGACTCATGGTCATCCCACCCTAGGAGCATGCTAGGCTATTTACTTATTTATGCTTTTCATATTCTATTAATATATGAGATGCATGATTAGGATATAGAAAACCTAAATAAGAAGATAAAATGATGAGATCTTTATAAGTGAAAATCCTCCACTTAAAACATCTAAGTTTTTTCAAATATTAAGTAAAAATGGATACAAATTAAAAGAGTTTTATCCAAGCCTTCCACCAATAGTGTATGCCATGATAACGCTACTGATTTTGTGTGATAGCACTCGGTCATGGGGTTCACACTTAGGAGGAAAGTTATGAGCATATATTTAGCATAAGATACACCTTTGACTTGGGAACCCTCACGCATTGGCACTTGGTCACAGGGGATGTCATAAGACCATCTTGAGATAAAGTTTGATTGGTGATTTTGACTTAACACTTAGTAGTATAGATGCCGCACAGTCACGTGGGTCTATATGAAAAATGAGGCAAAATATATCAAGAGTTGCATGAGATGCAATTAGCAAAAGTTGCTTACCCTTTGATTGCTCACGGTTGGCACTTGGTCACGAGGGGTCACGGGGGTCTATTGGCAAGTCATTGGGGTCTTTATTCTCACTAGAAAATTTGACTTCCCGAATTTTTCTTGGAAGTAAAGAATTCGATAAAATTGTGGGAAAAAATATGCTTGAAAGACCGTAAACATGTTTTAATATCAAATTCAATCACATGCTCATATTCTCTCTTTTGCCTTTGAGGATTTGTGAAATCTCAAGTATGGTTGAAATTCCACTCAATATTATTTTGAAAACCAATAAACCAACCAGGTCAAACTTCCATGATTGACTTAACCTCAAAAATCATTCTAGATTCCTACAATTGGATATAGGTCCTATATCATGGTACTCCTAATCCCTTTGGGATTAATGTAGATCTAGAGACACGTGAAAAGTACACGAATTTGGCTTAGGATCATCTTATCCCTTAGTCTCATGATGGCATCTACAAACTTTAAAAGTTTCCAGGACACATGAATTGTACCTTGGTTAAAGTTTACAAAAAGTTGTAAAGCAAATGAGGTACGAGAAATTCATGTTGTCAAAGAAGACTTTTCAAGCTAGGATGAATGGGAAGTTGTGTCATCAACTACGGTCTAAAGATGATAAGGCTTGGAGAAGCTTTTCAACTTAGACGTAGTGATGGACAGTGATCTCCATGAGGATTCGATCCTCACATCCTCTTCAAGTTTTATTGATCAAACTATTGATCTAGAATGAGATTATCATGATAAGGGCAAACATTTGACACTTATTTCGTCCTCAAAGTCTATGGGCCCTAGGGATGCTAGAAAGGAAGGTAAAAGAAAGAAATATTCTTCCTCGAAGGTAAAACAACTGTCTAAGGCATCCAAGGAGTCAAGGAGATTATAGAGAAAATAGTTTAAATTATTTGTTTCTACTTAGGCAAAATAGACCATTTGAAACACTATTGCAAGGAATACCTTGCAACCCTTAATAAGGGCATGTACTTTATTGAGGTGCATTTAGAATGAATTCTTCCTCGTGGATATATGATATCGCATGTGGTTCTTTTCTTTGTAAGTTGTTACAAAAAATAGAAAGAGAAATAGAATTAAGTGATATGGATATGATCCACCACCTTGACTAAGAAGCAAGAGTTGTGTCCAAAGTTGAAGACGTACAATAAATTAAACTTAGAAAACTCCATACTTGTATTAGACCTTTGTCATATAGTACCATATATTGTTGAGAATATTATTTCAATTTTTTTTTTTGGATAACGAAGGATTTGATCCTTCTACATCAAATGGGAGATTGAAGGCACTAAAGAATAAGCTCTTTAGTTGCTTGTGGTATAATTAACAAAGAATCGTACATGTTGGATTCTCAACCATCACTAATGCACTCTCAACTAAGTAAGAAATTAGATATCAAATATAATGCCATGATGTGGCATACGAAACTTGGCCATATCTCCAAAAACTAAGATGAACAAGTTAGATGCTCTCAAAACATTAAATGTTAGTGGCATTGAGAACCTTCCTACTTGTGAATCATGTTTAAAGGGATAAGTAACCAAGGTATTTTTGTAGGACAAGTGGATCTCTCCACAAATCCTTTGGATTTGATCCATGTGGATGTTTGTGCACCACTAAGAGTTAGTGAAAGAGAAAGCTATTCTTACTTCATCACTTTCACCAATGGTAATAGTTGATTCGGACAAATGTGTGTAATGAAGTATAAGTCTAAGGCCTTTGAAAAGTTCAAAGAGTATAGAAATGAAGTAGAAAAGCAAAGAGAACTTAGTATTAAAACCCTTCGATTGGATCAAGAGGAAAAATACTTAAGTACCATATTCTTGGATTGTCTAAATAAAATGGGATTATCTCTCAATGGACTCCACCTGGCACATCCCAACACAATAGAGTGGCCAAGATGAGACACCATACCTTGTTGGACATAGTACATTCCATAATGAGTTTCTTCAATGAGCCTATATTCTTTTAAGTATACGCCTTAAGGATGGCAGCGAAGTTACTAAGAATAGTACCTTCAAAATCAGTGCCAAAAACACCATATGAGATATGGCATGGCGTAGCAGCCTCTTACCACTATCTAAAGGTTTGGGGATCTCCTACCTACGTGAGACGGACAGTAGGAGATAAGTTGGATGGTAGATCTATCTTGTGTAAGTTTATGGGATACCTAAGAAAGTCTATGGGTAATTACTTTTATGATTCCTCTGAATAAAATGTGTTTGTTTTGAGGAATGCCACCTTTTTGAGAAAGAAATTTCTATTAGATAGAAAAGGCATTGTAATTGAACTTGGTGAAGTTCAAGATGATCAATAAATCCCACAAATAGTAGAAACAAACAAATATCAAAGAGCCTCACACACAATCTCTAAAAAGGTCAGATTGGATGAAGAAGTAACCCGAAGAGTTTAGATTTCTTCATGAGATAAGTTAATTGAATAGAGATCTGAAGACCTATGAGGAAGCTATGTTGGACATAGACTTGGGATATTGGCTTGAAACCATGAGATTTGAAATGGACTCTATGTACTCAAACAAAATATGGACTTTGGTTTGACTTTTAAGGCGTGACCAATAGAAAAGGGTTACACTCAAAGACCCAGCATTGATTTTGAGAAAACCTTTTCACCAGTTGCTATGCCTAAGTCCATTCAGATTCTACTTGCCATAATAGCATATTATGACTATGAGATGTGGCATATAGATGTGAAAATCATTTTCCTCAATGGTGACATTGAAGAAGAAATTTATATGGAGCAACCACAAGTATTTACATCCAAATGGAGTGAGCAAAAGGTTTGCAGACTCCAGAGATCCATTTATGGACTCTAATTGGTGTCCTAAACCTGGAACATACATTTTTTATAAGATAGTCAAATGTTTTGGCTTTTTCAAAAAGGTGTACGAACTTTGTGTGTACAAAATGGCTAGTGGGAGTAACGTACAACTTATTGTGCTTTATGTCGATGACATCCTTCTCATTGAGACGAGGTAGGAATGTTAAAGTGTACTTGAAAAATGCATCTTTCATATTGGGAATATGTATCTATAGAGATAGATCAGAGAGGATGCTGAGGCTTTTCTAAATCCCGTACATTGAACAAGATAATAAAGATGTTTAGTATGAAAGATTCCAAGAGAGGATTTCTCCTCTTTGGAATGTGATCTTCTCCTCTCCAAGTCTATAGCCCCTTAGACTATCAATGAGAGATACAAAATGTCCCACATACCTTATGCATCCACTACATAGAGTATAATTATATGCCGTTCAATGTACAAGACTAGATGTGGCACACTTGCTAAGCATTATGAGTAGATTCCAATCCAATCCTAGTGAGAGTCACTAATTAGCTATAAAAATAATCCTAAAGTACTTGAGAAGAACTAAGGATTTATTTTTAGTATACAACAATGGAGAATTAAAACTCGTGGAGTTTTTGGATGTTAGTTTCCAATCCAATGTAGATGACCTCATGTCCATTTTTGGATACATATTTTGTCTTAATGGCAGCATGATGTGTTGGAAGAATTCCAACTAGACACCATGGCCTAGATAACCTATAAAGTGAAATACTTTGTGCTTTTGGAAACCACAAAGGAAAGTGTTTGGATAAAAACTTCATCCAAGGGTTAGATGTAGTGCCTAACATGCATGAGCCTACAATTATCTTGGGAAGACAATTTAGGACTTGAGCCAAGATCTCATCAGTGATCCAAACATATTAAATACATTATCATTTGATATATGATATCAATTGATAGAGGTAACAACTAAGTGGAAAAAAGTTGCCTCAGAAGAGAATATAGTAAAACCACTGTAATAACCTCTGAAAGTTAAAGGTCTTTGAAGGACATATTATGAAGATAGGTCTCAAGGCCACAATGCATTGGCTTTAGGAAAAGTGGAAGATTATTGAAATAGTACCCTATAAGCCAATGAGATTGGCCTTGTAGACTTATTCACTCGTGGCACAATCTTGATTGAATGATATTCTTGATATAACCATCTTCATCTTATGCTTTATTTCACTTCACTAGCATTTGGATAAAGTCCTTAAAATTACCTATGACTACAGGACTTAGTTTGGTGACCATAAAATAAGTCTCATATGATCGTGATCTTAGAACTTTCAAGTCATAAGATCTTATGAGACGGGACATCTAATATCTGAATCAACTTACACTAATGATGCATAAATCCAAAGGTTGAAGATTACTCCATTCCATGAGCAACTATATAAAATAGGGGTGTATATTAGTGAGTGCTTGTTAGAAAACAAGAAACTGAAGACCCACCAGAGAATCCACTAGATAGCCATAATGGCAAGTCGGTGATGGCCAATTCTCCTGCTTACGCTAGTGAATATTATTAGTCCTTTGACCTGAGGATCTATGGTAATCTTGTGTTAGATCCTCATGCTTTGACTCATCATTAAGCACCTAACGGGTCTTTAGTGTTAAGATTGAGTATGAGCTACTTGGCATGGAGGTTTGTGAGATCCAAGATAAAATCCAACTCCTTACTATTGTGAAGGGTGAATACATCTTCTATGTAATCTAGGATGATTGATTCTAAGAAATCTTTGTGCAAGATGGTGTGATAATTTGGAAAAGGAGTTTTTCAAAGGTGAGGTCACATAATAGGGATTAAACATTGAGAATAGAGACATAGAGGCTAAGGAGCTAACATATATCTTACCCTAGGCCTCTTTCGAAAGATAGGAGACAAAATGACCATATGTGCATAGCACGCGTAGAGCAATAATGGTTCTCCAGAATATTCATTTCAGCTAATTAGTTAGGCTCCATGGACTTGAGGTTAGATATCGACCATGGAGATTTGGTACTCTTCAATTAATGAGATTAATTGAATTGAGTCAACTAGTTTAAAAGGAGTTTTAAACTAGAATAAATATAAGATATTCAAAAGTCACAAAGAGTTGTGAGCCCATGTATAATGAATGGTACAACCTATTGAGTCACACACAAAATCCAATTAGCTTCCTAATTAATAAGGAGAAGTTTCTAAGATGTTAGAAAATGGTGTTTCCTAGTAGACCAATTTTTGGGGCCAACTTTGAGGGTCAATTTTGGCTTGATCAATTTAAATGTTAAATTAATCAACTAATTTAAGAGCTAAATTAGATCAATAATTAAGGTGTTAATTATTTGGTGCCAACATGACCATCAACTGATCAAGTTAACTTAAAGAGTTATGTTAACGAATTTAGCTTAAGGTGTTAAGCTAGTTTGACTTAAAGAGTTAAGTTAAAAAAAATTAATTAAATTAAAGAGTTTAATTTGATTAATTAAGGAAGAATAAATTTGGAGGGAAGACTCAAATGAGATTTGAGATGGCATCTTAATTAATTTGAAATGAGATTCCAAATGTAATTAAGATACAAATAAAATTTAAATGAGATTTAGATTCAAATTTTACCACCTAAGCAACCCCACTTGTCCACCCCCCTCATGCACTGTGTGATGCCAACTTGGCATCACACATTTTCAGCCTCTATATATAGATATAAAGAGAGGACACCATGCATATCACATTTTGGTGTGAAGAATTAGATTCTTTGTTTCCCTCTAAAACATTTGCAAGCTAGCATTTCATGTGTTGAAGGCTAAGCTTCTTTCTTTATTTTCCTACCCCTAATTCAGCCTCCATCATCACCAGTTCTCTAGTCTTATTCCAACTAAAGGACTACAGATCAAGGAATATCTCATTGGTGTGTACACTTTTTTAATAGAGGCAAGGCGTGTGACTTGCTCAATTTCTAGAGATTCATCTACGCAAAGTTCGACTTTGTGATTTTCTTCAAGATGTTCCAAATGTCCAATTGATCTAAAATTTTAACTAAATGTTACCCAAGGTGTTGGATATCTCCAGATATTGTTTTAGAATTTTTGGAGGCGATTTGATAGGGAAAAAGTTGCAAACTTCTTATTGCGCCACTAACAAACAAATTCTGTAATCAGTGAAGTGTTCACTTGATTCTCCTTGGATTAGCTCATCAAGATAATCCTCTATCTAAATCTGAATCATAGGTATGATTAGATCCTTGATTAGTTTGTAGGCACTAGTTACTTTGATGTTTTGATATCAGATCCTAGTGTCTTACTAGCCTTCAAATTAATCTCAAGGTTGACTCATTATTCTTAGTCAAACTATCAAAATATCCTTATGTATTATTTAAGTCATATCACATTACTTTCCTCTTTCTCTTTGTGGCTAATATGAAAAATTAAAACCCTAAAATATAACTCAAGAAAATGGAAATTATAGCTAATAGGGAGGTCATGACGGTTAACCAAGGTACAGTTAATTACTCAACAACTATATATATTCATATATACTTAAACTTATGATCACTTTAACTAATTAATTTCTTGTACAGATTCATTGAATTATGTTATATTTATGTTGGATTGATCCATTATTATTTTATTATTAATTATTGGCGAACAAGCTTGGTGTTCAAGCTAAAAAGGTCAGGATGGAAGGTGATTGGGAGCTAAATTAATTAATTCATTCATTCTTATTTTGCAACATAGATATAATTAATATCATATATTTTGCATTTTTTATGTAAGTTAATTCATACAGCCGTTAATTGGAATTTTATTTTAATAATTATATGTGTGTGTGTATATAAATAAGTATGGGCATGTCCTCTTTCGCACTATAGAGTAGTGGTTCTGCTACTGAACAAAGCTTGGTCTACTCCTATTACTGCTTATGGGATGACATGGGGATTACTCCCACCACTACTGTTATAGCAAGAGATCTTTGGGAGAATACATACATGTATATATATTCCTAATTCATATATAAGCTAATACATA
This sequence comes from Jacaranda copaia, assembly GCA_014898725.1. Lineage (NCBI taxonomy): Eukaryota > Viridiplantae > Streptophyta > Magnoliopsida > Lamiales > Bignoniaceae > Jacaranda > Jacaranda copaia. The sequence goes on along the minus strand of JACGDI010000571.1, from coordinate 387,714 downwards.
ATTTTTTTTATTTTTTATATTTTATTTTTTGGTGATAAATTATCCAAGCACGCAGCACAAGACCCTGAAGACAAGATTTATGGGAGATTTGATAGCAACAGTGGATTCCCATGCATGCAAGATGTATATTTTGAAACTTGTTTCTTAGTCGTGGTTTGTTAATTAATTATTAATTTGAGCCAACAACAGTTCAATCATAGGGGTGCCAATTGCCAAATTAAACATAAATATATCTAATTATTGTGTATTAATGTTGCCTCTCTAAATTATATATCAATTAATAACGTTATAATGACAATGAGCATAGGATTTACCAATAAAATGCTAGCTCATATGATGCTGCCCTATTCAACAAACAAGACTGGATTTAATTTAATTTATTTTTGCCTTCCTATTTATTAACACTAGTGGTTAGTTACACACGGTTTCTACATGTTGGAAGATGAGCACACTAATTAATACACAGTTAATTTAGATGGGCCAAAACATACCTGCTAGGCAGCAATGGAATAAATGATGGCCTATGTTGGATTCAGCTCGACTATCTGCCTTTTATTTTTTCACAACATATGTTTATCTCTTTTTTTTTTTTGCACTAAGGAAGAGTTGGTTCGCTTTTATAGATTACTACTAGAGTAATCTATTATTTTCACACTCCAAGACCTTAGGTTTCTGGATGATTACCCAATAAAGTACTATAGAGATTTGCAAAGGTTATTGAGAATTTTAAACTTCTCTTCTTCCTTGTATGTTTTTGTATATGTCTCTTTGAGACCTTAGGCCCTTCTTTATAAGGAAGAGGTGAGACTTCACTAAAAAGCGACTTTCCTTCCTTAATAAGGAAGAAAGCCTTTGGCTTTATTCAAAAGTCAGTAAATGATGCTTATCTATAAACCAGCTAATGATGCTTATCCTAAGGTTAGCTATAGAAGCTTATCCAATGGTTAGGTAATGATGCTTATTCACAGTTAATGCTTATCCGAATGTCAACTACTGAAGCTTATCCAATGGTTAGCTGATGATGCTTATCCACAGTTGATGCTTATCTAAAGGTTAGCTACTGAAACTTATGCAATGGTTAACTGATAAAGCTTGTTCAAAGGTTAGCTACTGAAGCTTATCCAATAAGCCCATCAAATATGGATGTTTATTTGGACCACGAATCAAAACCCGATCTAATTAGTTTGGGCTGTGGGCCAATACCTAATTTAGGCCAAATTGCAACATCTCCCACTCAGACATATTTGACATACTCTCCACAAATCTCAATCTCTATGATACTTAATCTCACAACCTTCTTTCATATAAGAAATGGAGTTTGTGACCAAACAAGATAAGGAAAAATGAGAAGTGTTATATTAAGTATTCACCAAACCAACATGACATTGCAACTAGAGGCGTAAGTTGAGCCAAGCTAGCTTAGCTCGATTTGAAACAGCTCAACTCGAGCTTGAGACTATTTGAGCCTGAGCTGAGCTTATTAAGCTTGAGCATGGAATTGAGCTAAGCTTGAGCTTTAAAATGGTGGCTCGAAGGCTCATGAACCCTACTATTTTTTAAAATAATATGTACATAAATTAAATAATATATAAAAATAATATTCAAAAAATATGTACTACATGTTTAGATCATTTTCAAAATAAAATTTCTCAAAATATAATTTCATTTATACATTATATATTAATAAATAATAATTTATAAAATACTAAAAATAAATGGTATGATATATTTGAGAAAAGTGTAAATTTTTCTAATTCAAATATTTTATAAAAATATATAATTATATAATAAAATTTCATAGTATAATATATTATATATGATTACTGCATATTTTTTAAATTTAATAATATAAGTATGAAATAAAAATTCATCATGATTTTAACAAATTTATTGTTATATTTTAATATTCAAACTTTAAAAGTCAAAACATTAATCTTGAAATTTATAAAAAAAATTGATTGACTTTCAAAAATACTGCTATTGGATTTGCTAATAAATAAAATTTCTCATAAGTTTCGCATGAAATAGTGAAGACTAAATTAAGTTCAATGAGCTCGAGCTCAAGCTCACACATTGAATATGGAATATACTGATTGAGCTCGAGCTTGAGTCAAGCTCGATTGTGGTTCAATATCTTATAAGCTCACCAAACTCAAGCTCGAGCTTGATATTTATCAATAAGCTCAAGCTTAGAGCTCGACAAGCTCAAGCTCGTGTATTTTAAAACGAACCAAGTTTGAGCTTGAAATTTTTTATAAGCTCGGCACAAACTTAGCTCATTTACAGCCCTAACTGCAACTTCAACAGAATCTCATTGTACCCCAAACCAATGCAAGCATCTCTGATCCCTCAAATAGAGCATGCTTGACTTTCTCAAATTTGTCTCTATGCTCATGAATATATCAAAACACATTTGACGTAGTCAGTTGACCTACAAGCCATAAAACAAATTCACATAACAAATATGGTTCTTTCTCTAGCCTCACACAACAATCCACTTAGGCTTAATCGCTTTCCTAAACAAGCTCTGACACCGAATTAAACTTGGCCCTTGAATATCTTGCTAAAGTAGTGACATAAAACTTACACTTCATGATATGGTCTGATGTCCCAAAGGGTACATTGATTAATAAGTACTCACATATGGACAAAGCAAGGATACATTCATCACTTTACTTATACAGTTGTCTAAAAGCACATGTAGTATGAATACAGCTATGATAGAGCTCCCATTTAAGTGGGCTTGTCATGCTCTAAAAAACATCATACGAACTTGAGTACATCCGCGATAGAAGCGTCTAACTTACGTACTAACATATAATCGCATGTTTGGCTTCCAAAAGGCTTACATAAAGTTTGGACATATTTTATGCAATTAGCTCATGATCTCATCTTAGCTCAAAAGCTAAGGTGACTCTATATACTTCAACCTCCTACGCTATCTCACATATAAAGATGAGCAGTCTCATCCTACTTGCTACTTAAGTGGCAGAGTGATTGCCTATGTGAATGGGTTACTCTGAGCCTTGTGTGACATCTTCTCACAAATGACATAGTACACTAACAAAAAGAACTTCAAAACTAGTTAATCAATCAAGTTGTTCATACAAGCTACATTAATCAAACTCTATGTAATCCATTACAACTAACATACCTCTAAAACACATTTTGAGGTAACGGTTTAGTAAAAGGATTAGCAATCATATTGCTAGTAGAAATATGCCTAAGAACAACTAAACCTTATGCAACACTTTCATGAACAAAGTGATATCTAGTATCAATAAGTTTAGTTCTCCCATGGTATTTGGGATCTTAAGCCAAGGCAATTATGTTGTCACAGTAGACTACCACAGTATTATCAATATACGGCGTAATCTACAAGCTTTGGAGAGATCTCCCTAACTAGTAGCTTCTTAGATTACCAATGTACAAGCAATATATTTAGCTTCCATGGTGGATAGAGAGACATAGGGCTATTTTTTACGACGCCAAGTGATAGCAACACCTCCTAATAAAAATGCATATCCCAATGTAGATTTATGTTCATCTCTATTCATTGAACCATCAGCATCACTATATCTCTCCAACTTCAAACTACCTTCATAGTAGCACAAGGTAAGATCAGTAGTCCCTTTCAGATATCTAAGTATCCTTTTGATAGGTTCCCAATGCTTCAGCCCAGGATTACTTTGATATCAACTCATCATTCCAACGGCAAAGCATAAGTCTGGTCGGTACACATTATTGCATTCATTAGACTTCCTATCACGCTTGCATATAAAATATTAGCCATTCGTTTCTTTTTTCCACTATTTTTAGGCAAAATTCTTTGCTAAGAACATAACTCTTGTACATGGGTATGTCTACAAGATTAGCTTTTTACATACAAAATTGTTCTAAGATTCTCTTTATAGAAGTCTCTTGAGACAAACTTAAGAACCTTTTAGAACTATCTTGGTGTATCTTTACACCAAGTATATATTTAGCCTCTCCCATGTCCTTCATCTCAAAAATAGATGGCAACCACTTCCGAGTGGTGACAATTAACTCCATATCATTTTCAACCAACAAGATATCATCCTCATATAGTGAGAGTATCAAAAACCTCCTTCCACTCCTCTTTACATACATGAAATGGTCTTCCTCGACTATCATAAAGCCAGTCAAGGTAATTGCTTAATGAAATCTATTGTAGCATTGTCTGGCAATTGCTTCATGCTGTAAATGAAATATTTTAGGAGGCATACTTTATGCGTTTGTTCCATTTCCTAAAAGTCCTTAGGTTGATCTATATAGATCTTCCCATCTAGTTCTCCATTGAGAAATGATTTCTTCACATCCATTTGGAGTAAATCTAAATCAAAGTGGGCAACTACGACTAGAATAAAGCAAACAGAGGCAAACCTCACCACAGAGGAGAATGTCACATCATTATTTATACATTTTTTTAGGTATAGCCTTTCAACACAAGGCAAGATTTGTACTTGTCAATCAACCTATCTGACTTGCATTTAACCTTTAGAACCTATTTACTCCCTATGGTCTCACATCCAGGTATAAGATCAACTAGCTCCCAAACATAGTTCTTAGCCATCAAGCTCATCTCTTCCTTCATAGCGTCTATCCATTCATTAGCAATTGGAGAAGCCAAAGCTTCTTCATAAGCAGCCAGCTCATCATCATCCATAGGCGCACACATAAAAGATTCCCTCTCAATCTTAAAATGTCAATAAAGAACTTTTCTATGCTAGTTCCTATGTATCTGTAGATTTTGAGATCCTTTATCAAGTGGAACACTCCTCCTAACCATGGGAACACTCTCATTATACTCAATAATTTTTGGATAAGGTTACAGAAACTTTACCCTCATTAGTTAAAGATGTGTCCTTTGGCAAATCTTGCAGCTTGTATAGCCGCAAGTCCCCTTTCATGTCACCAATACTAAGAAAATCCTCATCGAGGAAATTAACATTGCACGACTTAATTTTGTCATTCCTCCACTTAGGTGTTCACCATACATCATATAGCCCTTTGAGTGCTCACAATACCTTATAAATATATACTTGCAAGCTTTAAGATTTAGCTTCCCAAACTTATAAGAAGTGCTATGAACAAACTATGTTAAAGGTGTAAGCCTTGCAAATTAGGCTTTCTACCATGCCACAACTTATAGGGAGTCGAAAGAACTAACATAGAAGGCACACAATTTAAGATATAGGCAGTAGTCAAAGTTGCATCTCCCCAAAAAGATATTGGAAGATTTGCTTGCGCCATCATCAATCTAGTCATATCCACGTATGATTCCTCTTTCCTGCAACTCCATTTTGTTGCAGAGTGTTGGGAATCAATAACTGCCTTATTATTCCTCTTTCATCACACAGTTGTCTAAACTCATTGAATAAGTATTCTCATCCCCTATCAGTACATAGAGCCTTAAAGTTTCTCTTCTTTTAGTTCTCAATCTCCATCACAAAGTTCTTTAACCAATCTAGCACTTTTGACCAATGAAATAGGAGATATACTAATCCATAGATTGAATAATCATCAATAAAAGTGAGAAAGTAGGATGCACCATGTCATGTCTTCACATTCATTAGTCCGCATATGTCTGAATAGACTATCACTAAAGGATGAGTAGCTCTTTTAACCTTATTGAAAGGCTTCCAATAGGACTTACCTGCTAGATTAGTTTACACACAAGAAGGTTGACCTTAGTAAGTTGGCTAAAAAGGCCTTTTCTATCCAATCATTCTTTCTTGTCCAATGTGTCCCAACCTCGCATGCCACTTAACAGATTCAGAAGTAATATCAATAGCAAAATAAACATAAGAAACACCATCACTGGCTAATTCTAATATAAAAAAACCATGATTCACAAAGCCCATGCCATACAATTCATAACCACGATAAAAAGTTAGAGTAGTATCCTCCAACATAAAAGAAAAACCACATCTCAAAAATGCTAAGACTGAAAGTAGCTCACACCCTAAGCTGAGCTCAAGTCGATAGCTTCTAACTCCTAAAACCTCCTGAAGTATGACATTTCTCATCACAACAAAATGGCCATGATTCGTTACTCGATGATAATCTACAAATCCTACTTGATCTCTCGTTACATATTTTGTTTGTCTTGTATCTACAATTCACCCATGGAGAGAATTAGCAACCAAAACATGCAAACAAACTAAGGAATAGAGAAAGCATCTAATGTGTCATACCGTCTTTGACTCAGTACAATCACAAGCAAAGTGACCATGTTTTCCAAAATTATAGCACTAAAGCTTCTAATGTCTTTCTTTCCACCCCTCTTAATTCGACAATACTTCTTATTATCATTAACCTTTGAGCCTAAGTTCTGACTCTGGCTATTGCTTATTCTAGCACCAACATGCTGGTTCTTATGCTTACCCTTATAGGGCTTACATTAGCCAATGTGTGCAACCAGAGCAATTGCTTGTGCACATTCAGACTCCTTGCATTTTGCCTTAAGCTTAAGATGATTGGGGATGCTGTCGAACATGATAATCTGCTCCTTATGCATAAGCGCAAGTTTAATGTGCCCCCAAGTTTACTCAAGTAGCGACCTTAAGATAGCTAGAACTTATTGATCATCAGTGAGCTCTATTCCAGCATTTTGAAGTTCTCGAATCATATATTTCATCACATCAAGATACGATTCAAGTATATACTGATTGAACTTAAAGGTTAGAGCCCATAGTCATGTAGCCAAGGTGCTACCATAAGAGACCTTCAATGCTTCCCACAACTCTTTAGCTGTAGGATATTTCTCAAACTCATAGATCAAATTATCATGCATGCAGCTCAACATAGTAAAGCATGCAATTTTGTCTTGATCCTCCCATATATTATACACATCCAAATCATGTTGATATTCATCAAATGGTCCACTTTCCGGCCTAGTGGGTTTAATCATGATTTTTTCTAAGTGGTCAATGGTTTTTTCTTTATAAAGAAAGTACTAAATCTTCCTATTCCACATAACAAAATTTTAGCCATCAAGTATACTAGTACCATGAGGTCATAATAAGTAGCTTGGGAGTCCATTACTGTTATGCACAAAGATGTTAGGTACTAGTTAATGAACAATTTTATTTTAAATCAAAGTAAATTTACATTATTTATCTTTAACCCAGTGAGATCGAAAATTTCATGCTTAGCTAGTAATCATCTCCCACTGAATCAAAAACTCATAATGAAATTTACCAATCCTAAATGAAATAACCAATATGTTTACAAATTCATAAGCATCTATGCAATATAAAAAAAATTGCCTCATATGGCTTCACAGACGTTTAGTGCATCATACCATGATAATCTAGGCATAGTGGTAGAAACAAAATTACAGCCTTTTACAACACATGGTCTCGAATGTATTTCATAAATAGAAATTTACATAAGACATTTTCCTACTACATCAATCTAGTGGAATCAACAAACAAGGATGCAATATTACTAACCACCATTTTAATTATCTCTCCTAATCACAAAGAAATGATGGAAAATAAACAGAAAATTTCCCACAAGTAGCCAAACATCATGTTCATCATAATAATACATTCATATTGCAACTTTTAACCCACAAAATTGCATAATAATTTCACTAGAATAACATTATGCAATTATTGATGCATGCTTATGAAGTTTCAAATCATGTTCAGTCACATGCCATGCTACATAGACAACACATATGTATCGTGGGTCTACTTTCACAAAAAAATTGCCATAAAGACATACATGTGACTACCACATAAGCACCAAATCATTAGATCATGTTCAATCGACATCATGAGACCTTTTTCAGCGAGTACCAGATGTAGTGCTAACGTCATCGTCGCACCAACACTGATGACTCCACCTTACCAATAAAAGCCTCAAATTAGCTTTTCTTGCTTATTGATTCCAAATCTGACCACAAGGATTTCATGTCCACCATACAACATACTATGTCCATGTAGAACATATTAGTCGGTGAGATCGAGCTTTCTATGCTCCAATACCACTGTGGGAATATGAGTGCATTAATTAACACATAGTTAATTTAGATAGGCCAAAGCATACATGTTAGGCAACAGTGGAATAAAGGACAGTCCACATTAAATTCAGCTCAACTACTAGCCTTCTATTTCTTCACACCCCATATTCAACTCTTTTTCTTACACTAAGGTAGAGTTTCCTTACTTTTATAGATTAATACCAAAAAAATTTATGATCGTAGAGTTATCCAATGAAATTTTAGCTTAACCAAATCATTTGAGAAGAAATTTATATTTTTCTTTGTAAATAACATGGATAAAAAGCAACCATCATGGAGTCAAATGAAGAGCACAAAAGGATGAAAGGAAAAAGAAAGGAAAAGAAACACGACTTTGTACACAAGAGTGGATTTAAGCTCTACCCTTTTACTTTCGAGTTTGAGCTGGAAGAAGTATAATAGATGCCTGAATTTTTTAATAATGTAGTTGATACGAAGAAATTTACAAATTGTGGGTCAGTGGGACTTATAAAAATTACTATATTAACCTAATTGAGTTATTTGTATTAGATCATTTTTAAAGGAAAATTTTAAAATATTATTAGATTGGTATCAAAATTGTTGAATTCTTAACTTTGTCCTTCAAACTCAAATCTTTTTTCTTTTTATTAGAAGAATAAAAGGATAATTTATGCAAGTTATGAATGATAACTTCCATATTATATATAAAATTAATTTTCCTTTTATGAATATGATCGCTCAGTGATAAAAGAGGTAAGGGTGCAAAGACAACTAGGAGGTTAACTTAGAAGCAACGACCCATGAAATAGTGCATAATAGCTTCCTAATTGAGCGCTCTTGCACCGAAGATGAATAGGGCTAAGCGATCGGCTGAAGCTATGGGATGTAAATATACTTCAATAAGGGAGCATTCCGCCTTAGAGGGAAGCCTCTACACGAGCAAGGGAGGACAAAGCGAAAGCGAGAATGTCGGCTTGAGTAATGCAAACATTAGTGAGAATCCAATGCCCCAAAAACCTAAGGGTTCCTCCACAAGATTCATTCATGGAGGGTGAATCAAGGCCTAAGATCAAGCCGAAAGACGTAGTCGATGGACAATAGGTGTATAAATTACCACCAACAAGGTACTAATCAACACTCATCAAGAATCTTTCGCAAAGATTATATACTAGACTCATATCGCAAAAGAGAAACAATTTCACACAATAAGTATAAGTTAAGATGAACATCTATGAAAAAGAATCTTTTTCACAAAGCATGGACAATGCCTTGAGTTAAAGAAAGTAAGATTAGTGACGGATTATATGTAGATTGTCATGGACTTCTGAATTTTTTAATTAAATTTTTGCAATATTTAAATTCTTTATCTCAAAATTGTTAATGAAATATCTAATGGTTAATTGACTTAATAGCACTTTTACGTGAATTTTGACGAATTCTAAATATATATGCATAATATAAATTCAAAATAAATCACAATAAAATTATGGGCCGTAAAATTACAGTAAAATTTAATTGGAAAGGCATCCTCCTTTAGAATCATTAATAAAAAAAGAAAAAAAAAAGTGGCCATGAAACTAAACAAGAATATTCAGGTCAAAATTTCAAATGAATTAGAAGAGTAGGTATGGGCATGGGTGGACCAAAAGGTAACAAAATGTTGGAAAAAGAGATCATTCAGATACAAAATAGAAAGTAGATTGGCTTGACATCGTAGGATGAATTTTTGGGATAAAATTATTTGGTAAACTTGAAAACATTGCTATGAAACTGTTAATTCAAAAATACTCTACATTACAACAATCTACAACAAATAATTATAGCTAAGATTTTGTCCAATTGTAACAAATATATGACCACCCATAAGAAGGGGTTGCCCCAAATAAGGGAATTTAAGTACGTTAATAAGAACTTGATAAATAATTCTAACTTTAGATAACTAATTTAAGCTATTAAAAGTGGTTATCTAAAAAATTTCAAATTTGTTTGAATATGTAGGGCAACTTAATTTAAATTTAGGAGAAAAATACAATCCCATTTCATATTGAAAAGACAATCCAAACATACATAAAAATGCAATAAAATATTCGCACCGCCTGCATCCCCACAAGGCAAATAGGCAGTACTGCCAGATTTTCCGACCAACCGGAAATGAGACATGCATGGGCTTCCACTACAAGTAAGGGAGTTCAACCAGTTAACCTGAAAACCAATATCCCATTATCTGGTATTGCTAAACTACATGTGCCCAATCAATTAAATACCAAACTGAGAATTCATACTAGAGAGATTATGCAATTGAGAGAGGAGACGCCAACAGTGCTTGCTGACTTCTAAATCAGCTCCAGCTTATATTACAGACAATAATCAACCTATACTCAGAAAAATCAAGTCTATAGCAACGAAAATAGCACTAGCAATTCTGGCATTGAATTTAAAGTGTCAAAGGAGTACCAGGAAATACATATGACTGCATGATAATCAGGTAATCATCTCCACTAAAAACAATATGAATGCAAAACATAATTGGTAGTTCTTCAGTACTTGTATCTTCGATCAGAAAACCAGAAGGTAAACAGAAATAATGCTTATACAGTACTTGTTACTTGTTTGAAAGGACAACAAAAACCAGAAACAGACATCACTGCCGGCTCACACCAATCAATTCAACATGATACTCTAGCCATGAGTTTGGTGGAACTTTCTCTGCATATCCAACTTCTCCAAAACTGCACCAAAGTAAACAGAAATAATGCACTACAAGCAATTCAAACATGATAACAAAGCAAAATCCCAAACAAGCTATTAATTTATAGCTTTAAGAGGTAGAAAGGATGTACATACCCCAAAGATGGCGGGATTATGAGTCTCCTCTTATCACCAACACGCATCCCTGAGAGTAATATGTTTGGAGAAAATGATTGAGAATGAAGAAAGAATGTTCAATGTAGTTAGGATGTGTTATCAAGTTTCAATTCAGTTTCATACCATCAATGCCAATGTTGAGACCATCCATAACTTTTTGGTCACCTAATCCAACAGAAAACAACCAAATGATAAAAATAGAAAAATAATATATTGATAAAGATGATTGCAGTCCTTCGTATTTGTTGACAGGAAAAAGAAACATAGCAGGGGGGTCATACAGTGCAACGTAGAATACAGTTGTATACCTAGGTAAAATTTGCAGAATGATTTGTCAAAAGTAGACTCGATGATCTGTCCATTTTCCTTCAACATTCCAGTAAAACGAACTTTCACCTAAACCCAATATAAATGTCAATATATCTAATTAAAATCGGTGTACATCAACAAGCAATTATACAAAAGAGCATAAGTCACAGGACACAAACCTTTCTCCCTATTGCAGCCACTTTTCCATCAGGGTCACCCTTTGCAAGTTCTTTCACTAGTAGCCCATTTGATAAAACCTTTACTTCAAGTGGCAATTTATTTGCATCCTCATGGTTATGCAAACTGAAAAACAATGACAATACAATTAGATAATAACTTAACATGAAATTATCCAGCTTCTCTTTGTACTCTAGATATCAGCAGCAGCCAGACAAGACAAAAATACTCACATGTCAACCACTGGCTCACCATGTTTTAGTGTACCTGCAGAAAGTCCTTGTCTGTTTTGTCAGAAATCTCAGGTTCATGTTTAAATATTACATCTTCATGTGTCCTATCAGAATTTGCAGCAATACCTTCAGGGGAAGTCAACTCAAACTCTTTCTTTTTCTTCTTTGATCCTCGACCATTATCAGAGCTAGCATCATTAGGGAGCACCAAACTGTCATCGTTATGTTCCTTACTTAAATTTTTGTTTAACATGTAACAAAAAAGAAAACCGATTAATGCCCACGATAAACACATGTTCAAAGCAGCAATAAATGGTCATAACGACAAATGAAAACAGGGACAAACCCTTTTCTATACCAGAGTTCAAAAGAAAAGGAATCCTTACGCATTCATAGACAAATTCAACTGACTATGGTCATCCACTCTCAGAGCACCACCATTGTTGACCTTTTCACCTACAACCTTCTTGTCCTCCTCATATTGGACTTCTCGTTTCCTCTTCGAATTGGTACTTAATCCCAGCACCAAAAAACCAGCAAACAAACAAATGGCATGTTTAGAGATGGCAACTAAAAGTAACATACAGGTAAATTAATTGAGTGAAATGATGCTTACAGCTTCTGCTTTTGATTATTAAGAGGCAAATCCTGGACAGTTTCTTTCAGCTGCTTCTCCGCTTTGCAGCCTTTCCTCTCAGAGTGCAGTAACAGACATTGCAACTTTTCCTCTCTGTGAAAATATGATTAAAACCACATTTTATCAACAACAAAAAATAAAATATTCAGTGTCACATGAAGTGTTAGAAATTTAAAGAAATTATGCAGTTGAACCAACCTATTCAGTGAACTCTTAACATTCTCCTCCTCATTCATTCCTGTGCCAAAATTACCATCCCCCTGAGATTTACTTTCCTTCCTCATTGAAGTTTTCTTCTTCTTTGAAGCTCTCTTCTTGGGTTCCCTAGCATAGGGACGTAAGTCAAGATATAACACTGATATCACCAGAAATCTACAGTCAAATGATGGCTCAGAAGACACAAATCCAGTTAGAGAGCATTTCAATATTTGGCTTCTCTAGAGAAATTTTATACTGAATATGCTCTCGACAAAAGCATTATGTTAACTTGAAAAAAATTGATGATAAGAATTTTCAAATGATTAATTAAGGAAGATGAAAATTTCAGCTCACGAGTAACAGAAGGTGAATACTCACACATAAACCACTGTTTCCTCATGGTTTAATGTTTCCACCAGAAGATCCTTCTCCTTCCCTTGAGAAATTTCGGAATCTTGGATTATCATTCCATCTTCATGTATATTCTTTGAATTTCCAGTACCAATTTCAGTAGAAATTCTTGTCAACACATCTTGCTCCCCTCTCTGGTCCGACACCCTTCCTTTTTCAGAGCTAGCCTCATAAAAGAGCACCCAAAAGGTCATAATTGTGTTTTAGCTTTTCAAACAAAGTTGTAATTACAAGATGAATACTGGCTAGGGTCAATAAATTTTATAAGAAAAAAAAAGATAACCATGGGGCAGACTTTCATGCTCATTCTGATGAGTAAATGCAGGTACAAACCTTTTTTCGTGTTATGGAGTTTGAAGGAAAAGGCATTCTTACACATTTTGAATCTGATCTGCCATGACATGATCTGAATCTATTTTGTCCTGCCCAACAACGCTACAGTTGATGTCTTCACCCACAACCATTTTATCATCCTCCTCGGATTGGTTTCCCAGCATCCTTTCTGGTTTTTCACTGATCTCAGGGCTCCTCGAAGCAGCAAATAAACGTAAGGCATTCAGAAAATAGCAAAAGATAATCTATAAAAAGCTAAACAACTCTGCAATAATTGATGCTTACAAGTGTTGATCTTGAATCTGATCTTTATTCTTATCAATTGGCAAATCCTGCTTGACATCATTTTGTAATGTGTCGTCTTCAAAGGCCTTACAATGTAAAAGGGCATCTTTTTCATTTGATATCCCACCTTCTAGAGAAATATCTTTACTCCGGTCCTCCAGTTCATTTTCTTGCAGTTTTTCATCTCTATATAAAGACAAGAACCATGAAATATCACCACTGATACATAAAATGTTTCTAGAACAAATATATAGCAACTGTCCTGCTTCAACATAGTAAACAGATACAAGAATATATATTGGGTGAATGCCTTCCATGCATTAAAATTAATTTCAAGAATTACCTTTATCGTTCACAATCTTTCATTTAATTCAAATCCAAGAGTAGCTAAATGTATGAAATAGATAAAATAGTTGAGTTAATTGGTGCTTACAGATTCTGGTTTTGATTCTGATACTTATCATTACCAATTGCCACATTTGGATTAACATCATTCTCCACTGAATTTTCTTCATGGGCTTTATGATCATAAATCACATCTTCATTAGTAACAATGCCTACTCCTATAGGCACCATCTCTTGGACAAATTCTTTCAGTTGTTCCCCCTCTTTTGTGCATCTATCTGAGTATAATTCATCAACGTGAAGTGTCAACTTGCCTTGCAGTTTTTCCTCTCTGTATAAAAATTACAAAAACCATGAAATATTAACAATAATCAATAAAATGTTCAAGACAACTGAAAGTTGAACAAATATAAAGAAATCACACTTCTTGAACATGGGAGACAAAATAACACAAAATGTAGGCAAATATTTACCATGCATGAAAAATTATTTCAAAAATAGAATCAGTTGTAGTCATTACTTTTGTTGTTCACAATCTTCTGAATTATCATTGGTTTTGCCTTCTTCTAACATTGTCTTTAAAGGTGTTTTGCCTTCTCTATCATTGCTCTCTTGTAACTTAAGGTACCCATCCGTCTCAATGACTTGGCATTTCTTTTTGATCTGCTTGCCGCTGCTTTTTTTGTCCTTAAGCTTCTTCTTTCCTAGCA